>BQNB010007745.1:0-87573 GCA_026074375.1 Tanacetum coccineum | reverse complement strand
ACCTCTAAGAGCTAATGGCTGGTATAGGATGGAATTGGTGGGAAAAGGATGAGTTAGAAGTTTAAAATTCGTATTAAAAGAAAACTATGCACAGTGTTTCCGGTTTCCAGTTCCATTTACAGAATGGAACCGGCGACAACAGATGTTGCAGAAAACAATTTCTAGTGTGTGCCTATATGCGACAATGTGGAGGTGCGGTTATCTCGACTCAAAATGGTATATATATATATATATAACATATATATGTGGCTAACTATGAGTGTGTAAATATGAATTAGTGACTGGACGCCACCTCAATGATGAGGTGGACACCCATTTTGCATTAATTTTGAAATTTGTTAAAAAATATAACCCCTACCTAGATTCGAACTTGTGACCTAGGCTTAAGTTCGTATCATGTTTACCAAGTGAGCCAAGACACACTTTGTTTTCTATTATCAAAAACAATAATAATATGGTGTTAAATCATACGAGGCCTATCATGTTGATATTTTTTTAATTACAAAACAAAATTTTATAATATACTTCATAACTTTCAAGATATACTCTATAAGGCATCCCAAATACATACTTCTTTTTTATTAAAACATTAATTAGCCTGTATGATACGCCTCGTCTTTTTGAAAAACCCTAATGATCCTGTATCCGCTAAAAACATCTTCTTCTCAGTTTTTTTTCTGGTTTTGATTCTCAGTTATAGATTGCGTGGCTTATCTAGAACGAATACCATGGAAAGCGAGGTATTGTTCATCTATTTTCCTTTTTATTATTTCTGCAGTTAATAATTAATCTTTACTGTATTCTTTTAGAACTAATTTTGTGCAGGCTATAATGATATGTATCGACACCAATAGCGATGAAAAGCACAGAATAACGTAGGTACGTTGGTTTAAGGATCAAGTATTATCTTAGTTTGTATATTTTTATATGCGCTGGATGGAGGTGCTGAGGACTCGAATAGAGTTTTTAAGATGGATTTTATAATTTTTTATGCTGACGAGTACTTAACTGTCTACTTTTTAAGGGCGTTTTTATATGGCTTCCATTTTTGTTAGACATGTGACATGAGAACCCAATTTTATTAAGTTTTAAGTTGAGTTTTAAGTGATGAAATGTAAGAACGATCTGAAATAATAGGAGATGGCTACCTACATAGGTTATATTCTTGCTATAACATAACAAAATTTTGAATCCTCCATTCCAAGAAAAAAATGTACTCAAAATGTTGAGGTTGAACCTGCTACTATACATCCTAATGCAACATTGGCGTGGAAGTTGTTACAAATTTCACTCAAATGTTTTTATTTTTAAGTCATAAGAAATAGTAAAAGTCTTAGAGAAGGGTCTTTTGGAATTTTCAGTGTCATGAGTTTTACCACCATAGCATTATATCAAAACCCTAAGAACCTTTTGTGAATATAATATCCTGATATTTTAGAAAAAGACTCTCAGGTTATAGAGGCTTGTCCTTTGATGAGTGTCCCTAAGGTTCTAAATAAAAACAATTGATACATAATCTACAAGGAGCTTTAATGCAGTTTCTTAGGTGCTAAGTTCTTAATAAAGTCCTTCTAAAGAGCGGCTAAGTGTGGAGTTTTAAAACAACAAGCTGGCATGTGAGGTTTAATGCCTCTATATGAAACTGAAAATGGGAATAAACCATGTTTAAAATCTTTCATAGGTTTTGCCTATTCACACAGGCTGCGTACAGCAAGCATTATTCTATTATTTTACTTCTTGCTGAACGTATATGTTTTTTTAGTTTAATTTAGATTTATCATTAACTTCTCAATTGCATTGTACTGTATCTGTTATTTATTTTAATTAATTTGGTTTCTAATTAGTTGTGTGTGTTTTGTATTTGTGTGTGCAGCATTTTGTATCATATCATGTACATAGCCTTAATGATGATAATAACTAAATTTGATACTTTTCCTGTATGTAGCCTTCTCCAACCTCTTTCAATGAGGTGTTTCAATGCATGTTTGATTACATAGATTGATTTTTTGTAATGTTGCGGCCACGAAAGCTGCTTTATATGGCTATTGGTGGGTAGTATCCTTGAAAAATTTTCTTAGAACTTTTTGAATTTGACACATTGCTATACTAAATATATTTGAAAATGTGGTGTAGATGGTGTTGCCCCGAGAGCAAAAATGAACCAGCAGCGGTCTAGGCGGTTTAGAGCAGCCAAAGATGCAGCAGATGCGGTATGCACCTTAACCGTGCTATGGGTTTTGTCACTTTTAGATTTGCGTTGACTAAACATTTTTACTTTGACCTTTAGGCTGCCGAGGAGGAGAGGCTGAGGGAGGAATTTGAGAGAGAAGGCAGAAAGCTTCCTCCTAAACAAGTATCTCAAACTTTTGACTCTAATATTATCACTCCTGGGACTGAATTTATGGCAGTTATGTCAGTTGCTCTCAAGCATTATGTTCACCAAATACTAAACAACGATCCAGGATGGAAACCTATAAAGGTAGATTTCGATAGTAATACTTTTACATAAATTAACTCAAGTTTGTCACAAGAAAGCTGTTCAAGCTTACCACGGTTCTTTTATTTTTCTGAAGGTTATCCTTTCTGATGCTAATCTTCCTGGTAAAGGGGAGCATAAGATAATGTCTTATATTCGTCTTCAAAGGAATCTTCCTGGTTTTGATCCATACACCCGTCATTGCTTATACGGTTTGATATTGTTTATCCTTCAATTCCCTGCTATTATCTACATCTGAGTATTGCTCTATTTCTCTTAATTTGTAACATAGATTTATTTCTTCTATTTGTTATTGTATAAAATCACAGGATGCAGATCTGATCATATTCGCTTTGGCTACCCATGACGTTCACTTTTCGATACTTAGAGAGGTATAGCCCCATAAACCCAAGAGTTGGAGGACACTTAGCATAGTGGTGTTGTCTTTCTTTGAAATGAAAAATGTCAATTTTTTACTGCAACTAAAACAATCTCTTTCTTCCCTTTTTGTTTTTAATCTTGCATTATCAACATAAATTGTTACTTTACTTGGACTTATTTATGCATTGTTACTCTCTCTGGACTTATTTAGCTTTCTAGGTATGTAAATGCAATAATTGTAACACCCTCAAAATCTGGTCGCAGCGGAATGGTAACATTGGGGGTGCTACTTCAGGGCACAAAACACACAAGTCACAGAAAACGACCTCAAAAGAGACGTTTTATAAAATGTCACATTCAATTTAGTAAAAATGTCAGAATTACACAGGTTCCATTTATAATGTATTAGAAAACATTGTCTAAACGTTTTTCAAATAGTACTCAAGTTATTAAGCCTTCAAAAATATATATCTGCGCGACTCGAATGCTCCCAATGCTCCACTAGCAAAATAGTAACCTGAAAATACATGCTAAAACGTCAACAATAATGTTGGTGAATTCATAGGTTTAAGTAAAAAGCAGTATTGAAATAATTTAAGAAATATTTCAGAAGAAAAGTAGCGTTACAACATTTAAAAGTGTTATTTCCGAAATCCATCCGAAATACAAGTAGTGATTCAGTAAATCAAGAAGTATTTAAAAGTGAACCACAAGATCGAAGTAATGGTGGACTAAGTACATATTCCGAAGTCCAAAACAAGTAATAGCAGACTATGTACGTATTCCATAGTCCAAAATAGGTAAGGTAGACAAGAGAAACACATTCATCGTGTCTAACACTTTGTATTATTGCACTAAGCTCATGACACCGAAACCTTAACGTACTTCAATCAAGAGATTGGAATGCCCCATAAAAGTAGGATGTTCTGCCAAACATCCTAGAAAGTAATACCTCAAATGTTCAATGCACCATAAGTCAGCTTGTGACCCCAAAGAAAGGTGGGGATTGTCAATCCCGATAGATCTATCCACAACACTAGTGCTCACGACACTAGCAACTGACGGTTCATGATAAACAGGGGACTTAAGTGGCAGAGAAGGTAACTTAGCAATAATATTCAGGCAGTAATCTGGATAGCATACACTTGAAAAACACTTGTGTCCGTAGTAAAACAATCATGGTCTAAAATTCATGTTTCTAAGTATAGGTATTCACGATCTCCAATCATGGTATAAACAAATGCAAGCTTGAGTAAAACAATCTGTTAACGCTTATTAGTAAAATCATAAGTTCACTTAGTAAAAACGACAAGTATTCCCCTCGCGGTTTATAAAACATTGAAAAGATTGAAATGCGAGACTATGAACTCACCTATCCGAGTGAATGGTAAATCGACAAGGTAATTCACATAGAAAAATGCGTCACGAAGGAATCCGAAGGCAACATAATCCAATATAGGTCGTATAAGTACTAAACACTTTGATTATTTATAGGTCGTATAGCTCATCATACTATCGTTCGGGCTATCATAATTAAGAGGTCATGTAGTGACATAGAGAGATAGCTAGGACACTTTTAAATCGAAATCCAACAACGCTCGTTTCGATACGCCACCCCGAAGAGGCCTCAATATGAAACTCCCAAGTATATCGTACTTTGATTAATACCACATATAGTCTATATATTCAATCCCTTCTAATAGTTTTAGTAAAATTGCGTTAATAATTTTTTGTTAAAAACGTATAATTACCGTTTTAGTAAAACTGACATAACTTTTGCGTTTTAAGTCCGATTTTGACGTTTCTTATGCCCACAAAGGAAGCTTTCCGATTAGGAACGATTTATCATAATTTGACATTTCAAATATGAACCCTCTGGCGAACAATAACTTTTTACAGTTCAACATCAACGTTACATTTTTAGAATCGTATTTGTTTGTCGTAAAATCCGTCAAATGTCGTAGTTAATTCGTTATAGCTCGTTTTTTTAACGATTCTCGAGGCACGTTCTCGTTATTAAAATTTATATCATACATTAGATGTTTTAAAAATGTAAGTATTCTGTAGATGAAATAGGTAAACTTTTAATAAAAATAGTTTTATAAAAGTAATTCTCTACGGAAACTCGTAATCTTAACTATCTTTTTCGTTATAAATAAATTCGGTTATTCGATTTTCTTAATCATTTTGGAATCGTCATGAGGCGTATTATATTTATATGAGGTCAAACCCTTGTATGAAATTCGAGACTAAAAACAGCCCCTTGAATTATCCATATGTATTCATTTATAAAAAGCTTGTTCATTACTTTATAATCGCCTAATTTATACATTAAACATGTTTAAAACTTAAACCATATGTTATTATACATTTACATATCCATTTTTCCATGATATATATTAACCCAATATGACATAATAAAAAGTTGCATAAATTCATAAACATTAGGAACAACTCATTTTACATATTAAAAAGTCCTAAGTGGTGATTTAGCCATAATTAACATATTACACAAAAATATTGATAATAAAAAGTATAAAGGAATTAGGAAGACCTTAGGGATGATGTATAAGATGAGAAATAAGTGCTAAACCTGTGTTTAGACTCAAAACTAAAGCTTACAAGCTTATAAACCCTAGATTAGGTTTGAAACCCTAATCTTTCCTTTTCTTCCTTAATACTTGCTAATGGTGAACCAATGCTTGTAAACACTTTAGAACATCTTAAGATGGATGTGTATAGATGTGTATAGGTTGTAGAAAATTTTGTATGGATTGCTTAGAGGGGGGGGGGTTGAGCCGTGAGCTTAAGGAGAGAAAAAGGGAGAGTGTGTTTGATTTTTACTAAGTGTTTTATGCTTGAATCACTATTATACATGTATATATAGGATAAGTATTGGTCAAAACTTTCTCAAGAAGGGTCAATGGTCAAAAGTGTGCATTTGCTAGTCAAAAAAAACATGGTGAGGGTTTTGTGGATCATGTGTTCTTGTCATTGGTCAAAGAAACATTTCTAGCTAGGTTTTAATGGCAAAAAATGTACAAAGACCAAGTTATGTGAAAATTGTGTGCTCCTTGTCCTCCAAGGGTGTTGTTGCCGTGAGTTAGGGGGGGATAAGGGTTTCTAGATGATTTTTGATAGTTAACAAAATATCTAGCAAAAACTTTACTAGTTACAAGTTGTAGCTTTTAAATAAAAAGGTATTTACTTGAAAGCATTTGTGAAATATTTTATTTTCCAATGTACAAAGTGTAAGATAATATTATCTTGAGTAAATTTAATAATACTTTGGGTATTGGGTACAATCGTGGTTATTTGTTGAAGCGTAGAAATATTTTTGTGGTTCCGGGTATGCCTAAACGTAATTTGTCGCGAAACGTATTAAATTTACGTAACCAATAAAATAAATGAACGACGACCATAATTATCATTAAAATAATTATATAACACATAATTGATGTAAACGTTTATTTGTTTGGTGTCCGTTTATGCTAAACGATAATTTTTAACTTACGCGATTTAACTTAACTATTAAAAATAAAAGTAAACGCGTACGAGAAAGAAAAATAAATAATTAGTAAAATAGATGACGTCGTAAAAGACCTGAAAATACGGAATGTTACAGTCTCCTCCGGTTAGAAGAGCCTTGTCCTCAAGGCTCAGGTTGCAACACCTGAAGAAGGTACGGGTTCAGAGAAGAGATGCGGAAATTTCTCTTGGATTTGTGTTGATGAAGAGGTGTAGGTTTTAAGGTGTCTACTCTCAGCATGACATGGTTCTTCCTGAATGCATAGGTAATCAGTCTATGCCCTCAAATATACGAGGGCCAACGATGCAATGCTCATTTTCGTCAAAATAGTGTAATGTATTAAATGTTTCCAATAGTTTTATAACGAGATGAAATAGTTAATAAAGTAAACGTGAAGTAGCTCATTGGGTGACAACAAAAGATAGTTAAATAGTTTATGATACAGCAGCAAAAATGGTTCATAGGTTGACATCGAGATTGTTTGTAAAGCGAAGTAATAGCAAGTATAAAGAATGTCTGAACGGACGCATAAAGAATTATTCAATCAACAAAGTGGACGTAAAGAGTCGTGTCTAAACGGTAGGTGCTCCCAAGGTGACAGTATGAGGTGGACAAGTTAATTGTCGTACCCCTTAAAACTCCATCAACTGGAAGCCTTCTAGAAACGATAGATTCGAAATAAACAAAAGTAATGCTATTCAAAAGCATAAGAAGAGTGTTTCCAATCGGGTCGCATGGTAAAAGTAAACTAGGGGGAATTTACAAAATTTACCCAAATTTTCGTATCATCAAGGGAATAAAATAAAAGTCCGTTAAAGAGCGTAGTTTAATCGTAAGATATCAAGAAGAAATTAGCCCATATATATAGGTATCCTTATATAATACCAGAATTGACGCTCAAGGGAGTAAATGAGAAATCAGAAATGTACGCGAAAATCAGAGTGATCAATATTTATATAATGGACCGATTAATAAGGTAAATAGTAAGACGTCATAAGATAGACGTAAGAGAGTGAAATCATAGCCTAGTGTTAAATACTCATTATCCATGTAATAGTAGTAAAGAGGCAAAAGAGAGCTTATAGGGGATCAGGGAGCATGCGCGCGAGGATATCGGATAAAACAAGGAGAGACTCTAAATTTTTGAAAAACATGGTCATAGTCTAGGTTTTGAAAACGACCTAGTTCTCTATGACTTCAGCTCTGATACCAATTTCTCGTAACACCCCCAGAAATCACACGACACCGGAATACCTATTGGGTGCTACTCCATAGTCCATACGCACAAGTTAGAGAAAACGGCCTTAAAATGGACGTTTTAAATCAAGTGTCACATTCTATTTAATAAAAGATCAGAGTTGCAACAGGTTCCATTTATAATGTATTAGAAAACATTGTCAAAACGTTTGTCAAACGGTACTCAAGTTATTAAGCCTTAAAAAATATATCTACGCGGCTCAAATGCTCCCAATGCTCCACTAGCAAATAATAACCTCAGAAAATACATGCTAAAACGTCAACAATAATGTTGGTGAATTCATAGGTTTAAGGTAAAAGACAGTGTTTGAAATAATTTTTAAAGTACTATTTCAGTTGGAAAAAAGTAGCTTTTTTTTTTTTTTTTTTTTTTTTTTTTTTTTTTTTTTTTTTTTTTTTTTTTTTTTTTTGCGTTACAACATTTCAAGTATCGCGTTCGGAAATCCAGGGAGTGATTCAATAAGTCAAGAAATATGTTATATTAACAGTTTAGTGGACCACAAGATTTAAGTGATGGCGGACTAAGTACGTATTTCGAAGTCCAAAACAAGTAAAGTAGACAGGGAAACAAATTCACCAAGTCTAAGTATATATTATTGCACTAAGCTCATGACCCCGAAGCCTTAACTGTATGTCTGCCCCAAATAGGTAGGGTGTCTGCCAAAACAGCCTACAGTTCCTCTAAATGTTAAATTGCACCATGATCAACTTGTGACCATAATTTCCGGTTTGGGGATTGTTGTCTCGATTGATCTATCCACAACATAGCGCTCACTAATAATAGGCAATTGACGTTCATGATATTAGGGACTTAATGGCCTGTGTAACTTAGGCACTAATAAATCACAGGCAATAATTGGATAGCATTCTAGTTTTAAAACACTTGTGTCCGTAGTTAAATCAATCATGTTTGTTCAAAAATTCCGATTTCAAATATAGGTATTCAACGATCTCAAATCATATAGTAAACAAATCAAGATTTGGTAAAAATAGTCATGTAATGCTTATGTAGTAGAAATCAATAAGTTTACTTAGTAAAAAGAGCATGTATTCCTCTCGCGGGTTTATAAAACATTGAAAAGATTGACTTGAAATGCGAGGTGAGACTATGAACTCACTTGAGTGAATGAATCAAAAAATAGATCAAAAGAGTGAAAATGCGTCACGGATAAGACGAGGAGCCAAACCTAATTAAATATAGGCCGAAATAAGTAATCTAAGTACCTATGGATAGTAACTACGTATATATGTCTATATATCTAAATCACCATCTAAATGGTGTTTGTGAAATAATTATTTAAATTGCGTTTGATAATTATTATCATGATTTGTATCGTGATATCGTTAAATGGTTCAATCGTCTTTTGAAATATAATATTTATTAAAGTTTAAATCATGTATAAAGTAATATTATTTTAAGTGATTCTAAAATGTTTGCAAAATTTTATTAACACGAACAACACTATTCCATGTAGGAAAAGTGCTGGCAGGTTTTGTAAAATGTTGTTCCGAACAACTTTTAGTTTTTACACTTCGACTCAATCGCGAACGAAGGCCCTCGAATATTGTTTTAGTAGCTGCTGAAAATTTATAGTTTTTCACCTTGTATAAATTAATGTTCTGATAACTTTTGAATCGTAGTATCTTACTCGTTTTAGCTTCGTTTTTTTGTGATTCTTTCGAGCACGTTTCGTAATTAAAAGTTTTATCATATAATTATCTTTTCCGTTTCATAAATTAATGTCTCTGTGAACAGTAACTTTTTACTAAATTTATTTTATAACCGGTACTCTCGGTTATTAACGTAAAACGTATATTTGCCGTATCTTTTTCGTTATAAATCGGTTTTTCGAGTTTCTTACCTTTTTGGAATCGTCATGAGACGTACTATCTTTATAAAACACAATATGGCTGTCACAAAATATGAACCAAATCAGCCCCTTTATATCTTTTATACAACTAATTATATAAACTTGTTTTTATATACTTTCAATTAATAAATTACCAAAAGTTTTCCACAACCTTTTATATCATATGTTACATATATATATATTATGTCTATACTTTGTCCATGAGTCCATATTATCAAGATCACAAGTGTAAGTTTATTTTTCATGGAGTTAAATACATTTTTGGTCCTTGTGGTTTGGTGCATTTTCTCACTTTTGGTCCAAAAATAAAAAAAGGTTTGGTTTTGGTCCAACGTACACACTAGTTTGTCCACTTTTGGACCAAAAAAAATAGTTTCGTTACACTTTTGGTCCAAAAAATAGTTTCGTTTCACTTTTAGTCCAAAAATTTTAGTGCAAATTCACGTGATTGGACTAAAAGTGGACCGAAACTATGTTTTTGGACCAATGTGAACATTTTTTGAATTTTGGACCAAAAGTGAACTCGCACCAAACCACAAGGACCAAAAATGTACTTAACTCTTTTTCATGATTAAAGTTTTCTAATGGTGATTTTTCTATATAGAACATATATGTACATAAAATGATAAATATAAAGTTATAAAGAGTTTTAGACAACCTTAGGATGATGTAATATGATGATCACTAATATCTAAACCATTGTTTATATATTATTAAACCCAATCTTGCAAAGCTTAGAAACCCTAGATTAGTTTGGAAAAAACATAATCTTTCCTTTTTCCATTGCTTAATCTTTTAAAGACTTAATAAAGCCTTTAAAACACCTTGAGTATATTAGAGATGATGTGAGATAGCTTGTAACATGTTGTATATGAGTTTTGTTATGGCTGGTTTGATGGTTGGGGTGAGCGTGGATTTTGTAAGAGAGAAAGAGATTAGGAAATTGATTTTTTTTAAGTGTTATAAGAGTGTGTATTTGCTTTCTCTTGTATGCATGTTAATATATAGATAAAAGGTGGTCAATAGTGCTAGTAATCAAGGAACAAGAATGTGCATGGGGATGTGTTTTGGTCGTTGGAACCAGAGAGAAAACAGGGTAATAGTTAGTCAACGTTCACTATACTTTGATTATTGTCTTACTAACCCTCTATGTTTGCTACATTATAGCTCATTAAGATTGTGGTTTCTATGTCTCCTAAATGAGACATCATCATGAAAGAGTGGAATTGTGCTAGATGTTATTTTGGTAATAGAATGTAAGTAAACTTTCATTTACTTGAAGTGGTAATGAGAAAGTTAAATGTGAAAGTATATAACTTGAAAATGATAAGTCTTGGTTTATTTCCTTGTATATATGGGGCGTCCAATTTGATAGGTGTGGTATAGTTTTATAAACTTTGATCATTGAAATTAAAAATAGGTATTTGTTGAAGCGTAGATTTATTTTGGTGCTTCCGGGTATGCCTAAATGTATTAAATTGCGAAACGTAAACGTTTTACGTAACCAATAAAAATAAAATATAAAAGTTGATTATTACTTTCGGTAATAAAAATTTATATTTGCTTGTTTGACGAAAACTTTAATTCTTTTGTGGCCGTTTACGTTAAATCGTTGAGTTTTTAACTTAGCGATTTAAACTTTAACTATTTAAAAATTAAATTAAAACGCGTGACTGAGAATAGAAATAAATGGAAAAAAATAGTGAATAAATAACGTCATAAAAATGCCTGAAAATACAAAACAAAAATAAATTTTTGTTACAAAATTTTATCCTATATCCCTGACTTGCTTTGTGTTGATGCAGGAATCTTTCGAACAACAATTTAACTGGAGATGTTGATGCAGGAATCTTTCGAACAACAATTTAACTGGAGATCTACCAAATTTACTCAGTTCACTATCGAGCATTTCAACATTGCAAGTGTTTTTGTTTGTGCCACTCATAAATTTTTACTAACCATTGGCACAATTTGTTTGGATTCCTTATGATGCGTTTATTTTTTGCAGTTAGGTGCAGAACAATCAGTGGATAGATACCAAAGGAGTTCTTTCCGTACATGCTTTTGTGTAGGCTATAATTCTAACTACATGTGTGTTGAATGGCCATATGTATGATGCTTATTGTACCCTATGCGGCTTTTTAATTGAAACAGTTTCTCTAGACAATATAATTAGTGAATGCTCTTTGGTCGTGTTTATAGGAGCAGATTTCCCCAATGCAAAGGCACAATTATAACAATTGGTGTATAGTTGTGCTACAGCGCTTTTGTATTAACACTTGTTTTATCCTTTATATTTTGGTTGTTACGAAGATAGGTGCCATTACAAGAAGATAATTTCGTTGAAGCTTTGTCAAACATTGTCATTGCAAAAAGTTCATTAATCAGTATCATAGTTCACGGTTGATCTGTACTTATGCTATGTGCATTTATTAGAAAAGCTTATTGACTGCTTTTTTGCTGCGTTGCAGTTTGTATATCTTAGAGACAACTTGCTTATCTGTCATTAGATGGCATCAAAAATACTGAGCTCGGTGAATGTTTGTTATACGAGTTTCCTTTTGCCTAGTTGTTGAAGTTAAAAAGGTTTTTATCTTTCAACATATAATTGTGTGTCAATCTAAGACTTGCTTCATACTAGCTTTTCTATTATTGTATCTGTATAATGATTAGGGTATGCTTGCGATGTTTTATTCATCTCTTTGTCATGCACGTCTCTTCCTGGTTAACGTATTATCTGATCATGAAACAAAAGTTGTTAACAGGTCAATACCACATACTTACCAGCATAAATTATGTAATCATATTTGACACTAGTTTTTTTTCAAAGAGAAACTTAAATTTTGGAAAATAAGAGTGTGCTTTAGGTGAAGCCAAGCATGAATTTTGACCTGCTCTGAACCCAAAGTTACCTGTTTGACCCGGCCAAAATTTGCCACCTTTAGTTGCTGGTTTACATATTTATTTTGGCTTGCTCGACCCCAAAGCATTAGCAATGTAGTATAGTGTCCTTGTTTAGGTTGCAGATAAAACTTTAATTTGGGATAATTACTTTTGGCTTATGAGCCACGTTTTGAGTATTGGAACTTGAAAGATTGCATTCAGAACATGCTAATGAAGTAAGTTGATTGAGTATGCTGAAGAGGTGTCCTCGGTATGTACTAAGGTTTGTAGGTTATTGGTTCGTTTGTGTCGAGTTTCGAGCATGTAGGTTTTGTGAATAAAATTAGTATTTGTGTTGTGAATAAGTTAATATGTTTGACTTGTTGCTACGGATTTTTAGATTTGAGCTCATTTGCAAAAACATTTATGTTAATGTAATAAAATTTACTGTAGCACAGATTTATTTGTTTTGGTATATGATCATTTTTAGCGACGACGTTTTTCGTCACTATGGACGTTAAGGTCCGTTTAGTTATCCCGTTTAGGTTCACCCAAATAATGACGCATTTTTTCGTCACTAATTTCATCAAATAGTGACGATTTTAGCCACTTTTGTGATGAAATTAAGTGAAGAAATAGGTTGTCACACACCCTTAAGTGACGACTTTAGTTCGTCATTAATTTTGTGTCAAATTCAATTTCGTCACTAATAAATTTGTGACTGAGCTATTGTGACGACAAGTGACGACGTCAATTTTCGTCATTAAACTGGTTTAGTGACGAATTTTCCTCTAATAGTGACGATTTTCCATTCGTCATTAAAGGCTTTTTTTCTTGTAGTGCTGTGTAAACCGTTATGCTAATGATATTGCGAAACTGCAAAGCTTTTGAGACCATTAGGTTCAGTTAATAGCAAAGGTTGATACTGATGCACCTTTTTCTCAACGGGTGAATAAGCGAGACAATATTGTTTATATTCTTGGTGTGTCACAATCAGAAGAGATTGTTGTAAATGTTTCAAAACCTGTTAGTACTAAAGGTTCACAAAAAAATTTAATAGTGTTGAGCTTGCACTTAATCCAAGTAGGAAAGCATATAAAGAATTGCAGATATTGCAAATTTAGTATGTAAGATCATGATCAAAGAAAACTTAACGTTGTTAGAACATAATTGGACCATTTCTATACGATCACGACCTTATCTATACTATATAATGTATTGAGACTCTATAAAAGTTTTAATTTTTTAACACAATACACCTTTTGATGACGTATAGTATGAGCATCAAGCTTACTGGGCTTAGTTCATCATATACGTATATGGGCCCAGGCCCAATACAACAAATAGCTGGGTTGCTAAGCCTGACAAGGGCCGTGCTCTGGATATTTCAAAGACGCATGTGAGTATCTTCTCAACCGCACCCGTGCGCCTCCGCGGACAAACACTGACCGCGGAAGAACACTCGCGTCCGCAAACACGATTATACGTGGACCCTTGGCCCGACTAGGGACCCACTTCCGGCCACCAACAGTTACAATGCGATAATATAGAAAACATAGTATTGGGCTTGCCTATAAATAGGGGTCATTTCACACCCCAAAGGAGGTACATTTGGTCCAATCATTAACACTTACACATACTCTGACATTCTCTGACAAACATGTGTACTTACTCTCACGCCGGAGCTTAATCGCAGGGTCCGCCCTGCGGTAAGGCTAACGGTTTATTCTCATTTGTGCAGATTATCATTTTCGTTACGGGTATTTAGTACACGTTCTACATCACAGGCCCCATCCATTGGCCCAGCCCAATAGATGATCTAAACCCACATTCACCCCCATACACAGTTTTTGTACTACAAGTTGGCGCCATCTTATGGGACCGATATAACTGCGTTCCGTGAAATACTCACCCATGAGCAATCACGAACAACCTACCCCCTAGCCATCCAGGTATGATGGTGGGAATAAGATATGGAAGGACAAGCTATAACCCCCAGGGCTCCGCGAGAACTACATCCGCTGTGGATCTCGAAGAGTTCTGCGAAAAGCACTATGAGAGACTACTACCAATCATGGCGGATAAGTATGAGTATGAGAAGATAAAGAAAGAAAACTTGGAGGAAGTAAAAGCAAGGCTCGACTTTGGCGAATAACCAGAAGAAAAGCATAGGGCACTAGAGTTAATCAGCATATTCTAAAGTCCTAGGAGCATATCGCCAAGAAGCCAAAGACGCTCTCGTAGCCCGCGCCACAATCCTAGCGTCTTCACTAGGTTGAGGCGCGAAAGGTCAAGGTCGCCACGACATGAATACAAAAGTAAGGAAAGAAGAGAAAGCATCGTGTTCAAGAGACTAGGAGGCAGAGGACGGAGTGCGTCCGCACACTCCGATAGCCATCAGGAAAGCTCAAGGTATATGGGAAATTACTTGAAAGTGATGACAAGTGAACGCGTGGTCACTGGAAGTCTAGTCACGAAGGAAAAAGTTCAGTGTCGAAGATGTTGATCTCTCCACAACTTGGGGTATGTGAACGAGACTGATCCGTTCACGTCTCGGATCCGTCACTTCGACTTCCCAAAAACACGAATGCCAAGTCATGTAAAAACATACAACGGAAGCGAAGATCCTGAAGATCACTTGAAAATCTTCCAGGCAGCAGCGAAAACGGAGAGGTGGGCCATGCCAACATGGTGTCACATGTTCAATTCCACACTCACCGGGAACGCTCGGGTGTGGTTTGACGATCTTCCTCCAGAATCCATAGACAGTTACAATGATCTGAGAGAAGCATTCCTGAAAAACTACCTCCAACAGAAAAAGTGCATCAGAGACCCCATAGTGCTCCACAACATCAAGCAAAGAGATGGAGAGTCCACAGAAGACTTCATACAAAGGTATAAGTCGGAAAGTGGAAATGTTAAAGGAGCACCGGAATGCATGAGAATCTCCGGATTCGTGCATGGAATCACTAATCCTGAGCTTATCAAAAGATTTCACGAGAAGATTCCAAAAACAGTAGACGAAATGATGCAGGTGGCCACATCTTTCCTTCAAGGACAAGAGGCGGCCTCAAATCAAGAAAGGAAAAAAGCCCCTCCGGCCTGGAGACACCAGGAAGGGGGTCATAGGCAGAATTTCAAAAAAGGGGGAGGCTTCCGCAGCCAACATAAGCAAGAGAAAAGGCCGGACAGGTTCACCCTTCTCACGAAAACCCCGAAGGAGATTCTGGCCTTAGAAAAAGGAAAATTCAAAACCCCACCTCCGATGACAACTCCGGTTGAAAAGCGAAACGCAAATAAGTTTTGCGAGTTTCACGGAGAAGTGGGGCATAATACAGATGAATGCAACCATCTAAGAAAGAAAATTGAGGATATGCTCAAAGCGGGGAAGCTGTCGCACATAATTCGGGAACTGAAGCAAAGCAGCGGAAAAGACCAGCCGAAAAAGAAAGGTGAAACCTCCGAAAAAGAGAAACCTCAGGCAATTCTAATGATTCAGTCACGACAAAAGGCAATAAGACAAAAGATAACTCAAAGCTTCTCACCCAATCCGGAAATGTTGTTCCCACATTTGCGGGACGATGAAGGGACGGAAGGCCCCCTAATAATAGAAGCGGAGATCGGAGGCCATCAAGTGCACCGCATATGTATCGACGGAGGGTCATCTTTTGAAATACTCTATGAGCACTGTTTTAATAGACTGCGTCCAGAGATAAAGAATCAAATGGTCCCAGCTACTACCTCATTAATAGGGTTCAGCGGCGAAATAAAATGGCCATTGGGACAGATAACACTCTTGGTGAAAATAGGAGATGATGAACACTCAACGTCGACATGGATGGATTTCATGGTGGTAAGATCGACATCTCCACACAACGGAATCATTGGAAGGCCCGGGTTACGAAAGATACAAGCAGTACCATCAACAACGCACGGAATGATAAAATTTCCAGTCACGGGAGGAATACTCACGCTAAAGAGTAGTAAAATTATCCCAGTTGAATGTGCGATGGTCTCCGGACCAGAGGAACAACCCATCCCAGTCAACAAAGTAAGAGAAGAAAGGGTAAAAGTGGCAATCAATCCGGAACACCCGGAGCAGACAGTGATGATCGGTTCCAACCTTACGGAGAAAACCAGAGAAAAGCTATGTAACCTACTTCAGCGGAGTTTGGACATATTTGCTTGGACCCCAACGGATATGACGGGCGTTCCAAGGCACATAGCGGAACATAGGCTGAATGTACGGAAAGGTTGTCAACCGGTTAGACAAAAGAAAAGGGGCCAAGCCGCAGAAAGAAACATAGCAATCAACGACGAGGTTAGTAAGCTGGTGACGGCTGGGATCATGAGGGAAGTTCATTATCATGATTGGCTCTCCAACCCGGTGATGGTAAAGAAGAGTGACAACAGTTGGAGAATGTGTGTTGATTTCAAAGACCTCAACAAAGCATGTCCCAAGGACGGTTACCCTCTGCCAGAAATAGACTGGAAGGTCGAATCCCTGTGCGGATTCCCCTTCAAATGCTTCCTGGATGCATACAAGGGGTATCACCAAATTCAAATGGCAGAGGAGGATGAAGAAAAAACCGCGTTCATTACAAATCAAGGCATTTTTTGCTACATTTATTTGCTACACAAAAATGCCGTTTCGGTCAAAGTACGCCGGTGCAACCTATACGACGGCTAATGGACAAAACAAACCATGAACAAATTGGTAGAAACCCGAGGTATAGTGGATGAATTGGTCATAAAAATCCCGCCGGAGGGATGAAGTTGTCCGCAGACAAAGAAAAACATTTAAGACGCTTAGGAAAAAACAACTTGAACGACATCAAAAAAGTGACACCTTTTGGATTTGAAGAAGGAATGATCTTCAGGTATACCCAGGTCAAATACGCAAAGGCATAAAGATATGCCCAGACAAGGTAGACGCCGTATTAGAGCCTTCAATCACCAAAAATTCTTAAAAGACATGGGGCCCCAAAAAGGTTAAATAGGAAAATTGCACTGCTTAAACATGTTCTTAGCAAAATAAAGCGAGAACCCATTACCATATCAAAACTTTAAAAAACGCACAAAGAAGAGTGACATTCTATTGACGGAGGAAGCGGAAGCTGCATATAGACAACTAAAGGAACACATAGCAAAGTTACCAAAGCATACCGCTCCAGAATAACAAGATGAACACATCGTCTACCTGACAGCATCCAATGAAAGCGGTTAACCGTCGTACAAATGACGTAAAGAGAAGCCAGGCAGATGCCAAATCTACTTTTGTGGTCAGCCCCGGGGCGCTAAGGGGCCCGGAAGTAAACTACACCGCCATGGAAAAATTGGTGCTAGCATTGGTACATGCAAGCAAAAGGCTAAGAAGATACTTCCAAGCTCATCCAATCATAGTAATAACAGATCAACCCATCAAAAACATACTATCAAACCCAAAGCGCTGGTAGGATGCAAAGTGGAGTATACAATTTAGGCGAGTTTGGTAAACATTATAGGCCAAGTATCTGTTAAAGGGCAAGTGTTAGCCGCAAAAATAAATTAAAAAAAAAATTTTTATTAATTAAATGAAAATATAATCGAAGAACGACCAGAAGAAGAAGGTCCAGGACGAATTCCGCAAAGGAAGAAGAACCGCTCCCGGCACGGTGGACCTTGTTCATCACAGACGGGTCATCTTGCGTTGACGAAAGCGGAGCAGAGAGATACTCACGGATCCGGAAGGGGTAGATGTTTCACATACGCTTAAAAGATTCAGTTTGAAGCAACAAACAACGAAGCCAAATTTGAAGCATTGAAAGCAGGATGCGGATAGCGGAAAAAAAGACGACCAAAACCTCCAAGTAAAATGTAGACTCAAAACTGGTAGCAAACCAAGTAAATAGGACTTACACCGCAAAAGAGACAGACATGATCAAATACTTAGAGAAGGTAAAAGCACTGTCCAGTACCTTCCGGGTGTTTTTAATAAAGCAAGTCCCAAGAAGCAAGAACAAAAAAGCGGATGCACTAAGCAAAATGGCATCAACCAGCTTCGCACATCTCAGCAAACAGGTGTTGGTGGAAGAATTGAAAGAAAAATCCGTGAATGAAAGCGAGGTACTCGCCGTGGTGGAAGAAGAAGGGGAATCCTAGATGACCCTGATTCACGAAAAAACCTCACTATGACACTTTACCAGCAGAAAGAAAAAAGGCAAGGGCGATAAAGCGTAAATCACAACGTTTCGCCATCATCAACGGAATACTATACAAAAAATCTTTTCTAGGCCCGTGGCTTCGATGTGTAGGACCCTCACAAGCAAACTATGTCTTGCGAGAAATACATTAGGGCTCATGTAGCATGCATGCGGGCACACGATCCTCGTATTCCAAAAGATGGCTGCAAATGATTGGATATTACTGGCCGACGCAATGCATGAGACACGCAGGGCAACTTATAAAAGCATAGCCAGGAATGCCAGGAGCACAAAAAAACTGTCCCAAGAAATCCGCAGGAAAAAATTGAATCCGATCACATCTCTATTGCCAATTTACAAATGGGGTCCATCGACATAGCAGGAAACCGTCGCTAGAAGACCTAGGAAAGTACAAATACAAATAGTGGTCTAGGACTACTTACCAAATGGATAGAAGTGAAACCAGAAGCAACTATCATAGGAAACGCAAGTTACAAATGTTTGTAAGTGGGAAAATAACGAATGCATATTTGGTCTTTCGGGTGAAATCATATCTGACAATGGGAAGCAATTCCGAGACAACCCATTCAAGGACTGGTGCGAAAAATTGTGTATTCAACAGTATTTTGCCTCTGTAAAACATCCCCAGATGAACGGGCTGGTAGAAAGAGCAAACCAGAGTTTGGGGGAGGGAATAAAAGCAAGGCTGGGCAAGGACAACAAGAACTAGATAGAGAAATCGTCTCCAGTCCGTTTGGCGCACCGACCCATAATCAAAAACCATTAACGCGAGATACTCAGTTCACTCCTGACCATAACAGAACGGAAGCAGTCAACCCTGCGGAGATCGTCAATGACCCTACGTCAGAACAGACCGGGAAGTAGACATAGGACCGAAAAAAAGATGAAGCATTGCAAATTAACTTGGAGCTACTAGAAGAAAAGCGAGAACAAGCAGCTATAGCAGAGGCAAAGAGCAAGAGACAAATGGAAAAGTACTACAATGCTAAAGTTCGGAACACAAGATTTAAGCCAGGAGACTTCGTATATCGTAGCAACGAGGCAAGCCGCGCAGAAGATACCAGGAAGCTAGGACCCAAGTGGGAAGGCCCATACGAAGTCACAGGAGCACTTAGGAAGGGATCATACAGGCTAAAAGACCGCAACGGAAAAGAGCTTCCGCGGGCATGGAACGTTTGTAATCTTAAGAAGTCTTATATACACAAAATGTAAGCAGCTTACCCATATCGGACCTCGTAATGGTGGAAACGCATTTTTTACTATTATTTCCATGTTAGTAACTTTTAAGTATATATAATATATCTTCAATTTCATGAAAAAGTAAAGACTAGCTTACCTTCACAAGTTGAGTGTTTTTGGAAAAATTTTAATTTATTAACTTACTTTCGCAAATTATTCTGATTATATTGATTACGACACTCGACAATGCACGAGCATGCCTCTAATAATGTTATTCCGCATAACAAAAAAGGGTGAGTAACCTACAAACAAGACTCAAACATGCATAAGAGGCATTGCAAGCCCGGCATTTAAAGTAAGCCTATTACAACATAGCATGATAAGGAAAGCAAAAACTTTAATCATAGTACGTCCGGATACAGATTATTGTAAATAAAGATAGCACAGATAAAAGTGTGTTGATTACAAAAAAATCGGCAAAGAGGTCACATGTGACCGCGGAAAAGCAAGCAAACTCAAAGAACGGCGTCCCTAGCTTCGTTCTCCAAATGAGAAAAAACATCACCAGCATCACCTGTGGGTGAGCCTTCAATATTACCTTCGCTTTTGGACCCCGGAATAACATCCGCCGAGACCACACCAGTTAAATCTAAGTTCTCATAATCCTCCACTAGGAGGAAAGGATCAAGATTGGGACGAATAACCATGGTAGATAAAGCCGTAGTAACAAGTGTCGTAACCAAGGGCTCCGTAGAAGTCTCCGGAAGAATAGCCAATGCTTCAGTAGATACGGGGTGATCTATAGAAACAAACACATCTCTCAGAAGAGGAAGACGCTCAGCAAGGTTCCTCTCCATCTTCTGCACCCTACGGTGACAAGCCTCCAGAGCAACAGATAACGCTTGACTCCCAATAACAACTTTGTCCCGCTTATGATGCACGGGAACCATCAACTGACCCACATCAGGTTAAAGGTCAGTCATTCCTAAGACCTCGGCCACGGCGTCATCTAAACGAAGAAGATCCATAACGTCCTAAGTACTGGCATCCTTCTTAGCAAATAATTCCCTAAGAAGCGGAAAGTCTAAACCGCGAAGATCGCGCACAGCAGAATTAAAGTCAGCTTCTGCGGAAGGATTATAAGCTTCAAGGTTACTTAGACATCTTCCTGCTTGTCCATGTTCAATTCCGGCGGCCAAGCCCTCCTGCATTCCCTTCTCAATAGCGCGGCCGAAAGTATCGCCAAGGGCCTCCATATACTCAGTAGAGTTGAGACATTTGGCCATCAGAAGCTTCATGCCATGAGTTAACAAACACCTTCGTCTCGTAATGGCATTAAGAAGGTGCGGATGAAAATTCTCCTGGAAATGCATATAACACCTGGTAAAATCAGCATCAATCTTAGCTAATCTAGCTTCAAGGGGTTTTATAAGGTTATCCTGGAATTCCTCTAGTTGTTTCATGCTTCCCTCATACATCTCCAGTTTCCCACGGAGATTCGTGGAAGAAGTCTCCAGTTCATTCACCTAAAAAATATATATATGTATATATAAGAAGAGGAAAACACAAAAATACGAAAAGAACAGTTAAAGAATCGGGTATACATTCTAACTTTACCAGCTAGTCTTTCATGCATAGTGGCGTCAGAGCTTGGCAATTGAGGATGAACTTCCTCTAGAACAAAATATTTTGCACAAATAGCGTCAAGGTGTTCTTGTGTAAGAACACATTTAAGGGATGTAATACTGCCCATAATAAAAGAGAAGCAAAGAGGTTAACCTGAATGAAAACAAACTTCTAGAATAAGAGAGACTGTGCAACTAAAAAACCTTGAAATTTGTCAACAATGGTGGAAAAGTGAAAGAGATGAAAAAAGGAACAGTAGGGCATGAATCGAATATTTATACCCATGGTATATTTCAGTCAGGTAAAGGTAGGATAATGACACGTGCCAAGACACTTCCCAATAGACAGCACAAAGGCAAAGTAAAAAGATGACGATAACAGCTGGATGTGGGACCCAGGCGGTTAAATCATGCAGAAAATAAAAGTAAACGAAGAACCCATGTAACCAACAACAAACTGCCAAAGCAACGCAAAAGACGCGGAATAAGACAGGAACAAAGGAGAATATAATCACAGAATTCTAGTCTAAGCACTCTTCACCTCGCAGACGCTATAATTGTGATCACATACAGTAAGCGAACTAGACTGGGGGGACTTGATGACGTATAATATGGACACCAAGCTCATTGGGCTTTGTTCATAACATACACATATGGGCCCAGGCCCAATATAACAAATAGCCGGACCACTAAGCCCGACAGTGGTCACGCTCCGGATATTACAAAGACGCACGTGAGTACCTTTAAAAGTCGTACCTGTTGTACCTCTGTGGATAAACACGGACTGCGGAAGGATACTCACGTCCGCATACACGATTACATGTGGACCCTTGCCCGACAAGGGACCCACTCCGGCTACTAACAGTCGCAAGCGAAATATTAGGAAACCCTAGTATTGGGCTTGCCTATAAATAGGGGTCATTTCATACCCCAAAGACGTACATTATTCCCTATCATTAACACACACCCATACTCTGACATTCTCTGACAAACATGTATACTTACTCTCACGCCGAAGCTTAATCGCGGGGTCCGCCTTGCGGTAAGGCTAACGGTTTACTCTCATTTGTGCAGATCACCTCTTCATTACTTAGATTAGTACAAGATCTACTAAATACACAGCTTAATAAGTAAGCAATCCAAACCCTAAAACATAATGGACCCAAACCCACAATTAGGTTTAGGCCGAATAAGTCAACAATCAACAGTCAACGGTCAACAGTCAACGGTCAAATTAACATAACTTAGTCATCTAATAGTATTGAGATATATCATGTATATATCTTTGAAAGTTTGATCTTTCATATTCATCTTTTAGTCTTGTAACTCAAAGAAACTGTTAGTTTACTATGTAGTCTAGAGATTTTAGTAGTTATCAAATAGGGCAAATTAGTTAGAAATGTATCCAACTTGCCACCTTATGCTAAACTGTGCAGTGAACTTTTTTTGTGTGTAAAAATCAATAAACTAGTGAATTTGGAATATTGTGTGTAGTGAAACCGGTAATGCTTATGTGTAACAGGTTTCATGTCCACGTAGACGCCATGTGTTTAATTATTATTTTTCCCTTTTTCCTTTATAGCACATCTTCTTCTACATCATACCCCAGATCGAAAATAAAAAAAATTAAGATATCTTATTATTGTTATTGTTATAAACACAAATACATAACATAATATATCTTAAAATCACAAACACTAAATTCATTATCAACCACAGATCGACCTTTCAAAACCAATCTGATACCACCACCACCCATCATCATCTTTTATAAAGAAAAACCCCAAATCATCTTCAACTTAAAAAACACACAAAAATCATAACACACAGATTATTCATCAAGATTTTAAACACATTATTTATTAATGTCACTACTTTTGCTGCTAGTGCTGTCTTTGGGATGTTGTTGGGTGAAGAGACACGAATTGGGTTGTGTTTTTTGGGTACCCTTTTGATTGTTGTTGGTGTTTATGTTTGTGTTGTGTGATAAATGTTGTATCTTGGTTGGTTTTGAGGAGTGTTTGGATTGGTGTACACAATGTGTTTGATGAAATGTTTCAATGGAGTCGTTCATGCTTGAATCATCACTGGTGCATCATCTTCATAATGAATCGGTACTTGTTGATATCCCATTGGTAGATGAATAGAATGCTGCTATGCAAATAAGTGATGTCCCGTATAGATCTGGGTTATGATTTGAGGGAGGAGAAGGATGATTTGAGGGAGAAGATGGTGTGTTTGTTTATAAGTTTTATTGATGTGGCAATGTGTATGATGTGTAATGTCCAGCTGGACATTAAAATAATTTTTTTATTAATGTATTAACCGGTAACCTGTGGTGTAGGTTATCCACTACACACAATATTATGAATTCAAAGTTTATTGATTTTTACACAAAAAAAAGTTCACTACACAGTTTAGCATAATGTGGCAAGTTGAATACATTTCTAACTAATATGCCTGACTCGCGCGAACTTACACCTTATTATATATAGATAGACATAGACATCTATAAATAGAAAACAAGGATCAAGACCCACAAAATCAAGAAACCGGAAGCAGTATAGGGTGTCTCCGGGTCGTTATGTCCCAACGAGGCTGAAATGGAAAATCGCAAGACGATTGATGATTTGTGTTTGGATGTCACAAGGAATGATTTGGCACTAAAATTTATAACAATAAGCAAAAACACATAAAAATAGCAAAGAGAATAAGCTAGGAACCGAGTCACAAAGTTGATGCGTGTATATGTATTGTACCAACTTAAATGATCAGAAATTAGATGTATATCCTTTTTGAAACCTCAAGTATAGTAGTTTGTGTTAGTTGTTCTTCACTTGGATTGGACATCTTTTAAAACATTAGGTGTATAGCTGCATTCTCGCTACACGCCGTCAATACGATTTTGTCACACACGGGGACCAAAAGATTTGAAATTTGCTTGATAGATATATATGCACAGATTTAATTTTGCATAAATTTTATGGACTAAATGAATCAGGGATCCTATATGTCATGCATGGTTATAAAAATAACTAGTAAAAACCTAAGGTCGATAAAGGAATAAGTTCATGTAAGCCAATTTTAAGGCATACAAGTGACACACTCTAGTTTGGCCACATAAAGTCTGGAAACGGCTTTGGCTGTGTACATCAGAATTCACAATATAATGATCGAAGTGCAAGAAAATTTAACGAGTTTATTAGAGAATGTGAACTCATAGATGTACCGATGGGTGGAAGGCTCTTCACGAGAATTAGCGATGACGGTTTAAAATTTAGCAAACTAGACAGATTCCTTGTGTCGAGGGGGTTTTCGGGATTTGTAGACAGATTTATCAGTAGTAGCTATTGATAGAAAACTCTCGGATCACTGCCCCATTTTGTTACAAGATAAAGTAGTGGATTTTGTACCTAAACCGTTTTGATCTTTTGATGTCTGGTTTGAGGATAAAGACGCATAAGAAGTAGTGAGGAGGGGATGGAATAAGTAAGTTAGGTCCGTGGTTCCCGACAGAGTTTTTAAAGATAAGTTGAAAAACGTCAAAGAGGAGTTAAAGATTTGGAGCAAAGATAAATTTGGAAAGATTGATAAGGAAGTAGATAGTCTTAGAGATGAGGCTAACAGGTGGGACAGAGAGGCCGAAAGAAGAATCATGTCCGAGTATGAAAGAATGCAATGGAAAGATACGTGAAAAGAATGGTTAAGAAAAGATAAAATAAAAGCTAAGATGTACAAACAAAAGGCTCGTGTTAAGTGGTCAGTCGAGGGGGATGAGAACTCAAAATATTTTCACTCGGTCATCAGAAAGAGAAGATCAAAGAATATTATGAGGGGGATAATTATTAATGGGACGTGGAATGAAGAACCTTCAGAAATCAAGAGAGGGGTATGGGAGTACTATGAATCCATCTTTACAGAGACTAGTAGGGAAAGGCCATGTATATTCAGTAACGAATTTCAAAGGATTTCAACGGATGATGTGAGCATGTTGAAGGATCGTTTTTCAGAGACATAAATTTGGCTAGCGATAAAAAATTATGGTAGCTCGAAGACACCTGGTCCTGACGGTTTCAACTTCCACTTTATAAAGCGGTATTGGGAAATCATAAAAGGTGATTTAATAAATGCAGTCAATCACTTTTAGGAGAAAGGAGAAATTAGTAGCGGCTGTAACTCTTCCTTTATTTCATTAATTCCGAAGATTTCCGACCCAATTGGGTTGAATGACTTTAGGCCAATAAGCCTCATCGGTTGTTATTATAAAGTAATTTCAAAGATGTTAGCTGATAGAATTAAGAGGGTGATTGGTAAAGTCATTGGTGAAGTGCAAAATGCATTTATAAAGGGAAGATTTATATTGGACGGCGTTCTTGTGGCGAATGAAGTTGTGGATTATGTGAAGAGAAATCGAGGAAAGGGCATGCTTCTAAAGATTGATTTTGAAAAGGCCTATGATAGCGTAAATTGGGATTATATTCAGGAAGTGATGTTACAAATGGGTTTCGGACAGAAATGGTGTAAATGGATTGATGTGTGTCTTCAAACATCTTCAATATCGGTGTTGGTGAACGGTTCGCCTACAGAGGAGTTCAAGATGTCAAGAGGTATTAGACAAGGAGATCCCTTATCACCATTCTTATTTTTAATTGCTGCAGAAGGAATTAATGTTGTAGTTAATGAAGCAATTAATAACGACGTGCTCAAGGGGATTACAGTCGAAAGAGATCGAGTGGTGGTTTCACATCTACAGTATGCAGACGACACAATATTTTTTTGTGACTGGAGCAGGAATAATGGAAGGAATTTGATGTGGTTGCTAAAGTGTTTTGAAAAAGCATCAGGTCTTAGGATCAATTTAAGTAAGAGTAAGCTTTATGGTGTGGGCGTTTCTGAAGTTGAAGTAGAGGAAATGGCACATATGTTAAAATGTCGTCCCGGAAAATTACCTTTCATGTATCTTGGGCTTCCTATTGGGGTTAATATGAATAAGGCGGGTAGCTGGGGAATAATTGTGGAGAAGTTTAAAGACACACTATCAGAATGGAAAGCTAAATCGATTTCTTTTGGGGGACGCCTTACGTTGGTCCAGTCCGTTCTTGGTAGCCTTTCGTTGTACTATTTTTCCTTGTTCCGTGCTCCGACTAGTGTGATTAATACTCTCGAGAGGGTGAGGAAAAATTTCTTTTGGGGTGGGGGAAAGGACACTCGCAAAATGGCTTGGATAAAATGGGATAAAGTTTTATCTAAATTTGAGTTGGGGGGTCTAAATGTTGGGAGTCTTAAGGCTTCCAACTTGGGTTTGTTGGGCAAATGGTGGTGGCGATTTCGGGAGGATGGAGAAGCGTTGTGGGTTCGAGTGATAAAAAGCTTGTATGGTGAGTCGGGGGGTTTATATGAAACATGTGAGCGGGTTAGAGTAAGAATCTTGGGTACTTGGGGTAATATTGTTCGAGTGGGCAGAGAGATAGATAGAACGGGGGTGGTGTTTTCCTCTTCGTTTGGTAGAAAGTTAGGAAATGGCGATGGTATTCGGTTTTGGAAGGATAAATGGGCTGGTGACTTCAAATTGTGTGAAAGATTTCCAAGGCTCTTTAGGTTTGAGGGGGATGAAGATGTCTCAGTTAGGAATCATGGTGAATGGGGTAGTGATGGGTGGAGGTGGAAATGGGAGTGGGTGGGTGTTCCTAGAGGGAGATCATTGGGTGAATTAGAGGAATTAAGTAGCGTTCTAAGAGATTTAGCCCCAGTTTTGGGGTATGTGGACTCTTCGCGCTGGTTTCTTGCATCTGATGAAGTGTTCTCGGTTAAACATATAAGAGAGCTAATTGATGAGAAAATCCTTCGGGTGGTCACTTATGTTGAAGAAACGTCTTGGTGTAAGTTCGTGCCTAGGAAAGTTAATGTGTTTATATGGAGGTTAAAATGTGGGCGGATCCCGGTAAGGTCTATTCTGGATCATATTGGGATAGATTTAGACTCCACGTTATGCCCATGTTGCGAGAATGCCGTTGAAACAATTGACCACATTATGGTTCGATGTCCTCTTGTTTCTGTTGTTTGGTCAAAGATTTTTTTGTGGTGGGGTATTGGTTGCTTTAATGGCTCATCGTTATCAGATATTTTATCCTCTCATGGTTTAGTTTCATCGAAACTTGAGAGCGTGTGGCAAGCCGTCATTCGGAGTTCTTTGTATCTGATATGGAAAGCGCGCAATAGCAAGATTTTTAAGTCTAAAGAGATGGTGGTCGCTGATATATATTTTGAAATTCAGTTGATTTCTTTCTTTTGGATTTCACACAGATTTAAGAAACTTGGTATTTGTTGTGTGGATTGGTGCAAAGGCTCGTGTTTTTCGTGATTTAAGTCGGTTCTTGTTCGGTGTTTGATTCTTATGGTCGCTTCCTTTGCACGCATAGGGTGAAGTAACCTGATGTGTTTTGTATCGTGTTTGATTAGCTTAGAGTGTGTAATTATATTTCATAGCATCTTGCTAGTCTCTATTATATATATAATAGTGCTTTTCAAAAAAAAAACAGACTCGACTTCTTGGGATAACATGAAGAGTGATAAGTGACAAAAGTTAGTTGTGGATTACAAATCTTATGCAAAACTTAACTCTAAATTATAATATTAGTTAGATTTTTTGTTACGTGAAACTTACACCAAAATCTTTATATTTGTTGGATTTCTATAACGAGTATTTATCAACCTAGCAGTGAAATAATGCCATTACAATGGGCTACACATGTCGACCTTAATACAAGTTGTTAATCATTCAAATTAGAAAAGAATGTTGGTGCCAACGGTCTAAATGTTCCAAAAATATTAAAACCGATTGATTAATTACCTACTTATCAGTATCACCACCACCTGGTTTTGGTAACACTGTATAACCCCACTGATCCATTCAGCAATCCCGTTTCAATAACGTGTTGAATCTGCAATGAACCCAAATCTTTCTAGTACTAATATTTATTATAAAACGTATATAAAAAGTGTCAGAAAAAAACGTTGAAAATAAAGAAATAATTGTACGAGAACAAGGAATTCAATTCTTGGTTCATTAGATCTGATTGGAATATATATATGTTCACATGTATCTTATATACCGTCGTCTTAAAGTGTATGTTAATGGAACACTAGCTCCAAGATTATACGCTTTATAATTATAACAAGGATGGAACCAGAACTAAAGTTATAACAATATAAGTTTTCAATGAACATATTTGGTCGCAAACTCGTACACGTTATATACTCGATTTTCAAAATGTTACAACTGGTTGTGTGTGCCCAAAATCCGGATCATATATAGCACAAAGTTTCAAGTCACGTTATAACGAAAAGTATATTTTCGAAAGGGTTAAGTAAAAAATAAAGAGAGGATTCCTTGTGACTTTGGATTTGCTTGAGAGTTCCCCACAATAATAACTCATTTGGAAGCATAATCATAAACAGTTAGAATAATTCTACTAATTATTGCTAAGGAATCATAGGTGGCAAGGTCCCTTTCAAATTTCATCTCTTTCTCTCTATATATATACAATTCACAAATCTTTCTTCAATATTATACAAAATAAATCCACATAAGCAACAATAGTTATAAAGGTTTGGATTGGAACATAGCTATATTCCATCTCCACCAATTTCTTATTGCTTGCTTGAACAAACAAATCTTTATTTATATGATATATGATATGATATAGCTTTTTCAGGCATAATATTATATTGTATTGTGACCAATAATTGATTCTTGTTTGGAAAAGAGTCTTGAACAAGATGGGTTTGAGTGATATAGGAGCAAAGTTGCCACCAGGGTTTAGATTCTACCCAAGTGATGAAGAGTTGGTTTGCCACTATCTATACAAGAAGATAGCTAATGAAGATATTCTCAAGGGTACTCTTGTGGAAATTGATCTTCATATATGTGAACCATGGCAGCTTCCAGGTATATCTAATTTCGTCAATCATGTTTATCATTATTTGTTCTTGTTATGTCCTTCGTCTTCATCATTTCTCTCTTGACAAGTGCCTGTTTGGTCTCAATTGGTATTTAGTAAACGCGCACGGATCAAATTGGTACACAATTCAAGAGGACAACTAAATTAGAAATTATATAATCTGAAAGTCACATGGCATAGTTGGTACTATCTATTTCCAAGTAATTGTCTAAAAAGGTTTAGAGAATCATAAAAGTCGAACCTTTTTGATAAGCAAGACTTGCCTTAAGTGTTTCGATTTCATCACTAGCATCAACATCGTCATATACTTTATAAAGATCCGAGTCTCTGTGTGTTTATCTTTTAATATGTTTTTACAAGCTAAGATATACCATTACACGGAAGAATATACGATCAATTATTGATGATACTTTCTGGGCTAAATCACCTTTTCAATTAACTTGCAATCAAAGAAGATGAAGATCGTGACAATCTGCTGAGTAATGCTAAGTTATACCGAGTAAATGAGTTTCTTTGTCGTGTTTAATACTTAGCCTCTTATTTGAAATGATTATGTATACTGTATGCATACGGAAACATACATGCACAAGTATGTATATGTGTATATGTGTATGCATATGGGTATGACTACTAATTAATAAAAGTTATACTCTTGAAATAGACTTTGAACCATACTGCATCACTTTTTTAGTCTTTATTTGAATTCATCAGAAGCAAAACTGGAAATGCTTGCACTCATCATCCCTCAACAATGTTTATGTCAATTTTAGCATTAATTTATTTTACTTTTAAGTTGAGCATAAACCCTATTGAAAGCTATATTTGAATTTCCATTTAGTTTCTTCTTGAATAAGCTCTTATCTTTTGTTTATAATTTAATTGAAGAGGTGGCAAAACTCAATTCGAGTGAGTGGTATTTCTTCAGCTTTCGTGATCGGAAGTATGCAACTGGATATCGAACTAATAGGGCCACGAAAAGTGGATATTGGAAGGCTACCGGGAAAGATAGAACAGTTTTGGATCCAAAAACTGGTACCCTTGTAGGGATGAGAAAGACTTTAGTCTTTTACAAAGACCGAGCTCCGAATGGGATTAAAACTGGTTGGATCATGCACGAATTCCGCCTAGAGAATCCTCATATTCCTCCTAAGGTTTGCATCAATCCTTCATATTTTATCTATATGCATCCCAAAATTTATTTTAGTTGATAAAGATGTTTGAAATTTACAGTTTTTTTAACTCTGGCACGCTTTATAGGTTATCCGGTTCCATATTTGTATGCATTCACAAACTCTATTTATATGACTCACCCTAATTAGTACTACACATGTCCTGTTCAGAATTGTGTTTATTTTCATAAATTTTGCATAAGAATCCTTGTCAAACGAATGAATCTAACAATCCTTTTCTGCTTTCCTTTTGGTTAAATGTTATTTGACAGGAAGATTGGGTGTTATGTAGAGTATTTTACAAAGCAAAAGGAGAGAGTAGCAACCAAATAATCTCACAAAACAATATAAATCATGTTACTTCATCAAGTAAAGACACATATCCTTTTCGCACGACTAATAGCCAACCACCCTCGTGTGGTTGCTACCACCAAATCGCTACCAACTCCTCCCTCCAAAGTCCACCGCTCCGCCTCCCCTACAACTATCCAGATTTGCCACAACTGTGTGATCAAAACACTAGCATGGAAGAATCTACGAACCAAACGACTGTATGCTCGAACACCAAGTGTCAAGATCATGAATCTGGTTTATTTCCTGAGTTTGGTTTTGATTTTAGCATCCCTTCCCCAATGGAATTTGTCGATGACGACAATGAGGAAAATGGCATAGTGTTCTTCTAGTAGTACTTGTTTGTGTATTTAATTAAATGTTAGGCATAGAAAAAGTAGTAAAAATAGCCATTTGATTATTTGTGATACATATTGTGTTTGTATTTCGAGCTGATAGGTATTGCTTCCATGATTATGGGTGTATACTGATAGAGGGTTTGTAATTATATGTTTGTTATAATATATACATGATTTATTAAGTAATACATTAGATTGATTTTCTTATATATGCTTAGAATATACTCTTTAATGTTATAAGCTATATGCTTTGGCACTGTAATTGTAATGCATGGTAACACAGAAAATGAGATAGAAACCATTTATAAAAAACTGGTTCGAACCTTTTCCTTCCCAAGCGAAAATGTCCTTCTTCGATTTATAGCCATGAAATTATATACTCCGTATAATCAATCATCATGAGGTATTTTCAGTAACAAAGTTGCTTGAAAAGGTTAATAGGGTCGAGGCACAAAAGTCGCAAAGTGAAGGAATTTTTATGAGGATTCTATAATGTTTGGCTCCTTTATAACCCTTAATTGAAAAAATGCATAGAGTTCAAAATTGTTCTATGATTGTGGTGTTAATCAAGTGATGCATGGTGATAGTATTGTCAAATTTAGGAGGCTTTAGCATTTTATATAAGATCATTCCTTAGCTATATGAGTATCTTTTTTTTTTCTTATCCCATATGCCATAATATATAGGCATCTAGTAGCTGCATGCATTTGCTGTTTGCTACCTGGTCAACTTAACATGACATTATAACCGACTCTCTCATTGTGTATTATTATAACGGTATACTCATACAGCCATATAACGACTTTAATAAACTCATATATGATATATCGCTAGATTAAAGACCGACGTATAGTAAGTTCTTTTCATAATTTGCTCCTTTTTTTCATGGTCTCACATTTTGCAAAATCTTAGAGTCCTTACTATATAACAATATACGAAGATAAAATTCCAAGAACTCATGGGCATGCTCTTGGAGAGAATACTCAATATTAATTTTTGTAAAATACCAAAGAGATTTATTATTATTATTATTATTATTATTATTATTATTATTATTATTATTATTATTATTATTATTATTGATCGAATTAATTTTCAATTACACAAGATAGCATGTTATTTATAATAGAACACAGCTTTGAGAATAAGCTAATATAAACCTAAACCCTAATGGACCCAAAACCCATAGACCGGATTGGGCCAATAACTCGTCTAACACTCTCTCGCAGTTTGAACGGGAGTCTTCCAGACGGACAAACTAGATAGAATGTTGAAATCGCCTTATTCTTCTCTTCTTCTTTCTTTCTTCTCTTCTTCGTTGATTGTTTGCACGGAGATGGACTTGTATTTGAAAACATAATTGTCTACTGCTTCGCGGGTTCCTTCATTTTTTATGACTTTTTTTTACGTCATGGCTTTACTTTGCCTTTAGGAAGGAGCGGCAATTTGGTGGTCAACTTTGTTGTCAACGACAATGATCTTCGACAACGAAAACAATTAGATAAGGAAGAAAAAATATGATTGATCGAAGGCGACGCAACATATTTCGTGTGTTTTGACGGCTAGGGTTTAAGGTTTATAAATGGAATACGAAATGAAGTCCTAAATAAACAAAAACAATAAAGTGAAAAAAAACGGGATCTCTCCGGATCACCGGCAAGTAGCCGATGACCGGAGGATAGCTATTTTTGTTTGTTGATCTCTTACCTAAAATTGTGATACCATGTATAATTGCAAAGAGATTTATTATTATTGATTGAATGAATTCTCAATTACACAAGATAACATGTCTATTTATAATAGAACATATCTTTGCGAATAAGCTAACATAAACTTAAACCCTAATTGACCCAAAGCCCACAGATCGGATTTGGCTCGTCTAACATCTTTATCTTCCAAATACTTACTACATACACCTAGGGGTGTCGGTAGGGTCGGGTTGACCCGACCCGAACCCGAACCCGAACCCGAACCCGATAAAGCTTATCGGGTTGGGTTAAATCGGGTTAAAGAATCTTGTCGGGTTATTTTGACCCGAACCCGATAACCCGATAGTGTTATCGGGTCAGGTTCGGGTTAAGTAATTATTGTTATCGGATTAGCGGGTCAACCCGATAAGACTCGAAAATCAATGTATAATTTTTGAAGTATAACAGTTCATTACAGATTTAGAGGTAGTTGTCTACTTTTTTTTTTCATATGATATAGTAATACTTTTAATGCATGGTTTATGTTTGACCAATCTTAAGAGGTAACAAATCTAATGGTTTTCTTTGAAGTGAGTACTTTTCTTAATGAAAACGGAAGTTAAGTCAAAAAAAATTCTTGTAATATTGCTCCTTTGTTCCAAAGGTGCTCAAGTTATTATACTTATTGGTCAAAATAATTTGTAATTTATAGTTTACTTGTTTTAAAAAGAGTAGGTAAAAAAAGGTACTGGAGTTATATATATTTTACTATGTGTCATTGAACAATATTGGTTTGCTGTAATATCACAACTACGAGTTCTATTTTCTTGTTAATTTAACAAGTTGGTGAGCTAGTTACTTGATTGTACATATGTAGTTGATTCGAACCTTGTAATGCCGCGTGTTCTTGTTAATTTAACAAGTTGCTGAGCTAGTTACTTGATTGTACATATGTAGTTGATTCGAACCTTGTAATGCCGCGTGTATGTAGTATCACCCGATAACCCGGATCACCCGACCCGACATAACCCGACCCGAATACCACCCGAACCCGATAACCCGATTCTTTATCGGGTCGGGTTGCGGGTGAGTTTTTAGAAACCAAAATCCGATTTAACCCGACCCGATAACACCCGATTACCCGATAACACCCCCACTACACCCCATCTTTGAATAGTGCCAAATTGCAAATACGACTAGGCATTGAATTTACACCTTCATGTAGGAACAATGCGAGAAAAATGTTGGGCATTATACATATACTCATTTGAGATGTGCCATTTACTGTTCCTACTTAGCACTGTTGCTGGCCCAGCCCGCTTATATTAGCCTAGCCCACGTAATGGCCTACTCCAATTACGATAGCACAGGCCACGTGTACTGGCCCATAGTTAATGTTCATTAAACTTTGCTAACAAGGAAAAAGTTAAAGATAGCTAATACAATAATCATTATCAGAAAGTCTTATACAGGCATTTGATTGTATATATGCAGTCCTATTGATATAACACTTAAATATATTTTTAATTCAGGATTATTATTTTTTTGGCAAAAGATTGTATTATAATACTACACATTAGGCATTTAAAACGCCGTCGTTTTTGACGTGCTACAGTGCTTAGCTACGGTGCTTAGCTACAGTATGCGATTCTTTGGGCTCTCAGTTTGGGCCAACCTATTTTATTTTTTTTTCTTTTAACGTAGGCAACATAAAAAAATATATTACTCGGCACAAAATAGGAAAAAAAATTACAAAAATGTTGATTTATTCAGGTCAAAAAATACCCGCAACATGAGGCCCAACACATACGCCCATATAAAAAAACTATTAAACATTTTTTTTCTTTAAAGTAGGCAACATAAAAAAAAATTGCTCGGCACAAAATAGAAAAAAAAATTACAAAAGTACTGATTTATTCAGATCAAAAAATACCCGCGACATGAGGCCCAACACATACGGCCATATAAAAAACCATTAAACATGAGACAGAAAAAATAAACCCGCACAAAATAAATAAATAAAATAAAAATAAAAGATAATGCCCCGCAAAAAATTACAAAAGTACTGATTTATTCGGATAAAAAAATACTCGCGACATGAGACCCAACACATACGCCCATATAAAAAAAACTAATAAACATTATTTCTTTCTTTCTTTAAAGTAAGCAACATAAAAAAAATTCCTCGGCACAAAATAGGAAAATTTTTAAAAAAAATACTCATTTATTCAGATAAAAAAACACCCGCGCCATAATGCCCAACACATACGCCCATATAAAAAACTACTAAACATGAGACCGCAAAAATAAGGCCTCACAAAATAAATAAATAAATAAAAATAAAAATAACGCCCTACAGCAACGCGCAGACAATCATGCTTGTTGCAAATCATCTCACTTTTCAGCTTGTCTCTGCCAGTTTGAAAACTAACTCAAGTAAAGCAGGCCCATTGGGTTTTGGTCCATGACCTTTATTGAGTCATCATACCAGTTAGAAGCCTGGTAAAGACTTTGGGTGCTACTATTGGTACCTCCCTCGTCCGCTAAAAAGTATCAAAAATGTACAAAAAATTCCTTTTGTACTTCCTTTTTTACAGTGCAACGCATTTTTTTAAGTTTATGTTCCGTAATTTTTAACAGTTTCATACTTTTGACATGTTAAACTTTATGTTTTTCGTTCCGTTTTTTCCGTGTCATAGTTTTATAACATATATAAAATTATAAAAAGAAATTAAAAAAAATAAAAAAATTAAAAAACATGAAGGGGTACAAATGGTTTTTTTGGAAGGTATTTGACTCTATACTATAGAGCAAACATTTGACCAAATGTTTGACTTTGTGTGGGCTTAGTAAGCCGGCCCATTGGGCTCTTAATTTGGGCTGGCCCAGCCTAAGTTTTTTCTTTTTTTTTAAGTTTAATCCAACATCCAGCTCAACTTTTTTTTTTTGGCTCTACTTTGGCCCGGCCCAAGTAGGTTTTTTTTTTTTAAAGTTTAGTCCAACATCTAGCCCAACTTTTTTTTCTCTCGCTAAAAATAAGAAGGAAAAAAAAACTTACGAGACGTGCTTTTATTTTTAACTATTTACAACTTTCTATCGGCCTGAGTAAAAAAAAAAATGTTATGAGACCGAAAAAATAAATCCGCACAAAATACAATAAGAAAGAAAAAATGCGCCGCAGTAACGCGCGATTATCATTTAATATGAGAAAAAAAACTATTAAAAATGAGACCGAAAAAATAAACCCAAACAAAAAAAAGCCCCGCAACAACGCGCGAAAAATTAACCCCCCGCAGCAACGCGCGGGTAATTTCTGCTTGTTAAGAAAATGAGACTAAAGCCCATCTAGTCAACGATATTGCCCATTGATTTTGGGCTTATAATAGGCCAAATTAATTGACATGTTAAATTCATTTATCTATATACTAATGAAGACAAAATAAGGTGGGTTAGGCTGTGTTTTCAGTGGGCTACGAATTTGGGCCACCTTTAGTATCCTTCTTGGGTTTTTTTTCCTTCTTTTTTTTATAAAATGCTTCGTTAACGTAGATAACACCGACTTCTTGAAGTTTCTCCACAGTTTCTTCCCCATATCTTTTTTCACACCGCTCTAAAATTGCTCCAGCCTCCCACAAAATCCTTATTCCAGAGCCATCGGCTTCATCTTTTCACACACAGAGGTGAGTTTTGATTATGGTTTTCTCCTATTTCTATAAAAAAACACGTTTTTGATTATAATTTTTTTTTATGCTTTGTTGTTTGTTGTAGGATTGGTTATTTTTTTTTTTTTTGGTGTTTGATTTTGGATCTTTTTTTATAAAAACTTATGGTGTTCAGATTAAACTTTGATTAGGTTGTTAGTGTGACCAAAACTTGGGCAACAACTTCGGCACCGGTTAACAAGAAGTTAAGATATGTGTTTTAAATTAAATGTAACAACCGTGACTTGAGCATGTTAGTCAAACCTTTAGTGTTGACTTATATGTCTGTTGCAATGTACGGTTTATGTGATTTTATGTGTTATGTGTGCTATTATGTGTTTATGAGGTGTTGGTAATCCATTTATTGAATGTGAGCATTCAAAAAGATTGGATTAATGATAAAAATGGCGATTTTCCTTTCGTTCGCTTTTAAGTGACAAGGAAAATAATTATTGGAAATTTAGTGATTTGTCTTTAATGTGTAAGTATATATACGTATACGTATTTTTACGTTAGTTATTTAAGATAGGTTTCGCGTTTAGAGTGTTAGATTAAGAAATGTAAAATTTCTATTTTTAGGAAGTTAGGTTGGAAATGAATAATTATTTTTAGAAAGTTAGTAAACTGCGTTAATACAAAAAGGAAGAGTTAAATTAATTAAGTTTTTATAAAAAAACTTAAGGTTTTAAATGTAAATATCTAATTAGTAAAAAAAAAAAAAAAAAATATTTTTTTTATTGGATGAATAGTGTTCCGAAAATTAGAAGAAAAAAAAAGAAAAATAATTAGAATCCTAATCCTAATCTAAAACCTAGTTAGACTTGATAGGATTCTATTAGGTGATTATTAAATACAAAGGTTAAAAAACATTAACCCCTTCCCCATTTCATATGGCAAGCCATAAAGGAAAAACCAAAAAAAAAAAAAGGAGACGAATTTTTTTGGGTTTCTACTTTAAGGTATGATACGACTTTTAATCTAGTTCGTTATAATTTTACTTAGTAAATTGATTATGATGGATTTAGTTTTAAAAATTAAGGTTTATTAAAATTAGGGCATTTAAATTCCAGAAAGTTTATGATATTATGATGTTAGCTTAATCATTAGATTAATTGGATTAGCGATATGAGCATGCGTTAGGGTTTAGATCACTCAAATTAGATGCGTAATTCACTGCAGAAAGTTAGGCAGTTTTGTAACGAGCATAACTCGGTCATAAAAGATCAAATAAATAATTTACAACATACTGGAGATAACCTCAGAGAGTCTACTTTCTAGAAAATCCGGCCTCATAAGTTTTTATGGTCGGGAAGTGGGTCAAATGGTCAATACAAAATCAGTGTGTAAAACAGTAACGAATTTCAGTTTTGGTTTTGATTTTTCTAAAAATACTTAGACACTGAGTTAGAGGCTCTAAGTCACGTGGAAGTTATTTCATATATTGTGTATGACCTGTGAATTTTGGCTAAGGTCAGAGAGGGGTCTAAGTTGGGTAATTAATGTTTGGCAGTTTTTGTTTGTTTTTGGTCATTTAAGCTCGTTTTTAGAGGTAAAAGATATGTGTAATTAAGCACTTATCAGGTAGTGACTTTGGAAGAGCTATGAGAGGTTCATAGGACATATATGTAGCATGGTGAATTTTGGTGTGAATTAAGGGAGTGTTTAAGTAGTGCGTTTAGGGCACGCAAGTGAGAGTAAAATTCTGCGTAAAACCAGAAAGTGTTAAGTGTAACGTTTAGGTGCAAATAGTAAATGTAAGATTTAATAAGATTATAAAACAAGTATAGGACTATGATAGATCACATAGGCATCCATCATAGTTGAGGTTACATCATTTTGGGTTGAATGCCTATTTGATGGTAACTTATTTTGTGCTTATATTGTTTAGATTGTTCGTGAGATTTGTGAAGTGTTTGTGGATTTGAAGCTAGCAATCAGGTGAGTTTCATAGTCCCATTTTTAAATGTCTTTACATTTTGGGATGAAAATGATGCTTGTGATCTAAAGATGTTTTGAATGCTGTGATTATGTGGTTAATGGTGTATGGACAATATGTTACTGTTATATGACTTATTGTTGCATGTTGAATGTGATATTGGTGTTATCGTCTACTCATGTAGGCAAGACTTGGGATTTATCCCGAGTGGTAATGTGGTGTTATCGTCTACTTATGTAGGCAAGATCCTTGGAGCTGATCAACTCCTTGTGATATTGTGTTATCGGTACCAAGAGTCTGGAATTGGGTATTGGATCCTTTCCATGACTATTAGTGGATCGGGGGTAACGTTCCTACCCAGTATGTGTATGGTTTTTTTTTGTGATATGGTGAATCTGATTTGCATGCTAGCATAAGTTCACGTTAGTTTCATAGTTGTCCAAATGACTTTTTGATAATCACAGAAATTCTGTTTTAAAGTTTAATATTGTCCGTCCTAAACCTATGACTCTCACCAACCATGTGTTGACGTATTTTAGCATCATTTTCAGGTGAGCACCATGAGGTTAGGCGAAGTGGATAAAAGAGACCGTAGGAGCTTGAAGTTTATATGTGCATGTTTAGCAATGTATGAGTATTGTTGCATGTCTTTTATTAGTGGGAAATTCTTTTTCATCAATAAAGACGCCTTTTATGTTTTGTTTAGTTATGGGTATTGTTATGACACTTTGTGTCTATACTTTACTTATTTGTCTTTCATTTTAGTATTCTCTATATAGACACCATGTGTTGTGATGATATCCATTCCTGTTTACGCCTCGCGTTTCCGCCTTGGCGGGGTGTGACAGATTGGTATCAGAGCCTATGGTTATAGAGAACTAGGTGGTTGAGCCTAGACTATAGCTTAAGGGTCCCTCATATAGTTGCATTTTAGGGCATAAGTGTTTGTGTACGTATATACCGTATGTTCCCGCTACCTAAAAGCTTTGAAATTCTTTCTATTTTGAATTACTACTATATAATATGATATATATACTTTTTCATTGTGGGGATCTAATAGTATATACCCCTTTGTTATTGTTTTAATCGTGTCTTCCCCTATCCTTAAGGGATATCGTTGGGAGATTTTTTTTACTTCACTGGACTCGCGGAATTGGGTGACTTTTGAGAGAGAAAAGTCAAACCCAAGCGAGGCCCAACGTAAGTTTATTTTGTTTTCTATCTCGATGCGTTGCTATAACCGAGGATTGTTTTTATATTTTAGGTCACGATGTGACTTATGTTTCGTTTGGTAGATTGGGATTTTATGGTTTGTTAGATGGCTTATCATGTTTTAATTATATTTGGATTATTATTAAGTGCTATGTGGTAGATGTGTGTTATCATTGAGATATGTGGTCTTGGAAGTAAGTACACGTGTGCAGAAGGTGCAATTATAATTATGGTCGCGAACATAATTATAAAGGTGTCACACACGTTGACTTGTGACTTTGATTGCATTGATCGTTGTTGTTTGTATGAATTATATAAGGATGTAAGTCTGGATAGCTATGTGGATAGTAGTGTAGATGTGATGTGAGATCCTGTTGAGGATGGTTGTGGCCAGTGTTTGGGTAGAAGTATGGTAGAAAATTCTCAAAGGCATGTTACCTTATTTTTTTAAACGACAATTATATGTATTTTATTGCATTATGGTTTACATAAGGTGTCTTTGCTATAATAAATTTTTACGGACATCATGGTTTTTTACATAAATATTCCGGTATGTATTAGTGGTGAAACTAATGTGAATTGGATAGTTATTGGGCAGTAATATCACATAACTGATAATATAAGATAACCTCACCCAAAATGCAATCCCAATCGCCCTTTAAAATGTTTTTTCATACCCAAACAGCAGAAAGTGATTCAAATGCAACGGCAAACAACCTGATATAGACTCGGTTCTCAAATGATTACTGACGCTTAGGATCGTGACGATTCAGAATGCATATTTTTAGATGAAATGTAGATTATTACGTCCATTATGCTTTAGGACTTCATGTTAAAATAAATTATATACTAGTTGTGGAGAATAGAAATTGCCTCTATACACTTCAGGAACAATATTCTGTTATTCCCGCCATTTTTCTGACGGTTAGATGTAAGCTTTTGTGTCTATGGACTGTGTTCTCATCTCACATGGGCTTTTTGCAGGTTGTCACTAAGAAAAGGGATTGTGAAAATGTGAATCATTACTAAGCCTTGAAAATTAGTATGCGTACGACATTGTATTGGTGACTGCAAGAAGGTACCATATTGATTTTGTTCTGTATTAGCTGCATAAACTAGAGGAAACATTGTGAACACATATGGTTAAGTTAATGACAACTTTTGGAACGTCGCCAAATGTTAGGCAGTCTAATATGCATCATAGCTTTATGAATTGTATTTCACTTCTAAACGGAATATGGTTGTTAATAAAACCTGTTATAGATGTATGTAAAACAACCCCCTATTCGTAATTACCAATTTATATTTTCAAAATCCGTGCAAAGATTTCTTTAGTTTTGGACTCCGGAGGCTAACTCTTTGTAAAATTAATTGCAGATCCGGTGATCGTCACAGGAGTTTTGTCAGCTAAATGCCCTCCAGATTTGAAAGATGTTCGTTGTGACCTTGAGCCTGTATTGGTGGCTAACTATGTGAGGTATTTTGTAGCTTACTCTTATCTCTCAAATGATCTATAATGAGCACAAATGCAATTGAGCAAGAATTTTTTCAGAATACCTCATAACATTGCATTTATTAAAAAGTACTACGACATGTAACGCAAAACAAATTGTATCTTTCGACATTCATAAGCACATTAATTTTGATTGAATATAACAATTGTACTTATATATTAATGTTTCTTTCCATTCTCCGCAACAGTAAACATAAAAGAGATCAACTTTGGCGCAAAAGAAACAGACGACACATTGTGGAAATGCTTGCCAATGTAGTACCTATATTACAACTTCCTTTTAAAGCTTACAGAAGCACGGCCAACAGAGATCCTTGATTTCATTGGTTTCATTTTACAGGTCTTTGGTGCCGACGATGGCTGGCAATCAGTCTTACTAAGAGAGATCATAACCACTACTGCATCTAAAAAGCTGACCAGATGAACGTGCGGGAGTCAGTTATAATAAGATGTTCCATTATTGCTTTTTTTATTGATTAGCGAATTGCAAACGTAGCTAGAAATGAACTGCCTCTAACGTAATCCTAAACGCCCCTTTTTAATAAGCGATCCCAAGCAGCTATTGGCAGGTAGATTTCTATAACTTTTTATTCATTGTTGTGACATCTTTGAAATTTTAAATAGTAACACAACGTTGATGTATGATCTTTAAATGATAACAGGTTAGCCCAGATCTACATGGAGATAATAATATGAGGTTCTTCACATATTGGATTGTAAGTTCACTTAATTTCATGTTAATTCATTAAGTTAAAAACTTTACGGATAGTATGAGTATGGTCGAAAAGAGTCTTTTAACCGAGAATGTGACTGGGATGTTTATTTCAAATGATTATTGCGGTTTGACGATGCAAACGTTATGACAAACGATAGTCATGATTTTGTATATCAAGTAGACCTGTTGAACTATATTCATACTGCAATAATTATATTGAAAACATATCTCCAAAATGGACACTATTGCTTACTCCTTCAATGGAAAGTTATCTACATAGCCTAACTTTTGAGATTAATGGTTGGATTTGTTTATTTTTATAAAAAGACAATTTTTGAGATCTCTGCATACTTATAATGTTTATTCAGAAATATGGATCAGAAGCGATTTTGATAATCCCGAAATATTGGTAAGTTTCGTTTTCTTTTCATTTTTGTTGCTAATATTATGTATACATTTTGGTCACTTTTACATAGAGGAAAATTCTTGAATTATGCAGATTCAACAACACAAGACCGTCAGTTCTAGATGGTTTGAAACCAGTAACCAGTTCATAGCAAGCCAAATCTTATGTTTTATTGATGTTTGCAAATGTTGTCGTACTACCTTTAATTTTATTTTCACACGAGACTAAATTTTGTTTTTAATAGATGTGGATTGTGTTTATGTAGTTATACATGATCAAGTTTATTTTCTTTCAAAAGTGGTTGCTCATACAAGCTAGCCTCCGTCGCAACGCGCGAGTCATATTCCGACTCGTTTTCTTTTAAACAAGACTTGTTTTGAACAACTTTTGAACAAGACTTGACATGTTAATTAATTGAATATAAACGTCCGTTGATTATTGCGACATTTGCAATTGCCCGACTGTTTCAAAAGCGTGCATGCATTTAAACTAAAATATTACAAAAGGTTTAAACTTAAATATTTAGGTTGCATTTAGTTGGAAAATATTTTCCTATCATTTTCTGTTTCTGTTTTGTAGGAAAAAGGAAGGGGTTTTCATCTCCACAAAACAATTGAAAATTTGGAAAACGCGTTTAGTTAAAGAAACATGTTTTTTGTTTTTCCTTTTACAAAACTAGAATACATGTTCAAGTGTTGTTGTTTCTATCTCAATTCTCTATTTACTTTTGTAATATTATAAAGACATATTCGAAACGCAAAAATAGAGGCGGCAAAACGGGCGGGCGCAGGCATCAGGCAAAACGGGTACGGGCCAAAACGGGCACGGGCTAAAACGGGCACTAATGGGATAAATAGGCTACTGGGCAAATCTTATTTATTTAATGGTTTTTTAACGTTTTCGTCCGTATTTTTACGTTTTCGTCCGTATTTTTCGTTTTCGTCCGTTTTTTTACGTTTTCGTTCCTTTTTTTACGTTTTCGTCCGTATTTTTACGTATTCGTCCGCTTTTTACGTTTTCTCCTTTTTTTACGATTTCGTCTGTTTTTTACGATTTCGTCTGTTTTTTACGTTTTCATCCGTTTTTTTACAATTTCATCCGTTTTTTATGATTTTGTCCTTTTTTTACGTTTTCGTCTATTTTTTACGTTTCGTCAGTTTTTTTAGATTTCGTCAGTTTTTTTTATGATTTCGTCTGTTTTTTACGATTTCGTCTGTTTTTTTACGTTTTGCCCGTTTTTTACGTTTTCGTCCGGTTTTTTACGTTTTCGTCCGGTTTTTTACGTTTTTTTCTGTTTTTTACGATTTTTTACGTTTTTTTCTGTAATTTTACGTTTTCGTATGTAAAAAAACGGACGAAATCGTAAAAAAACAAACGAAATCGTAAAAACACGGACGAAAATGTAAAAAAAGGGACGAAAACGTAAAAAACGGACGAAATCACAAAAAACAGACTAAATCGCAAAAAAACGGGAGAAAACGTAAAAAACGGACGAAATCGAGAAAAAAACAGACGAAATAGTAAAAAAACGGACGAAAACGTAAAAAACTGTCGAAATCGTAAAAAACGGACGAAATCGTAAAAAAAACGGACGAAAATGTAAAAAAAACGGACGAAATCGCAAAAAAACAGACGAATCGCAAAAAAAGGGACGAAATCGCAAAAAAGGGACGAAATCGCAAAAAAGGACGAAATCGAAAAAAACAGACGAAATCGTAAAAAACGGACGAAAACGTAAAAAAACAGACGAAAACGTAAAAAACTGTCGAAATCGTAAAAAACGTCTGTAACATCAAAAAACTTATAAAAACGTATAAAACATAGGAAATAAGGGGAAAATAGATATGGGTGTCATAAAAGGAAAACGGGAAAAACAAAATAAAATTGTTTTCTAGTTTTGTGTATAAAAATGAGAAAATAGTGATTTTGTGTTTGTAAAGAAATTTGTATTAGAAAAACGACGAAAATGATCAGCGATCTCTGTTTTCTTTGTTTTCCACAAAATATTTTATGAAAAACAAGGGTGTTTTCCTCCAACTAAACGCAGCCTTAATCTTTTTGGTGACAACATTTCCTACATCATTCTATACTAAATATTGTGTAATTAATGTACATGGCACCAAATTATAACTCACATCATAACATAGTGTATTATTAAAATGATGTGATTTAATACCCACCCTTTTCTTGGTTTTGCACCATCAAGATGTGGATTTCCATTATTATAAAAATAAAAAAAACTAAGGTTTGCTAAATTAAAAAATATTGAATCAAAACATATGCTAACATAAGTCATTTGGATGTGTAAAAAATTGCAACTATAGCTATAACTATGTAATTTTCCTTTTTGTCAAGCAAAGAATGAAACTGCTCCCTTGTCTTATAATAATTGTTCATTACGTAAATGATGTACAATTCCTTTTATATAAAAAAAAGCTTATTTTTAACCAATAGAATATCATATTTTACTTTTTTTTAAATAACGATTAGCTAAAAAACTAAAATTAAACATTATTTTTGAATTACAGAATAAATCAGTATTTTTACTTCACAATTGATTAATAAGGCTATCCCTCGTTTCCGTGTTATTGTGGAATGCTAAAAAATGAAATGTAATGTAAACTGTTTTTATTGAATGAGTATAATGAGTACAATACAATGTATATATATACTACACATTGGGCCTAATCATGAGCACAAGATACAAATACAAGTCAGGCTTTTAGGCCATACAAACACGTCTGCTAACATCCCCCCGCGGTTTGAGCGAGAGAGGGTACGAACACTCGAGCGGATGCAAACTCATCAAATAAAAAAAAAGTAGGTAAGCCTTTGGTGAAGACATCTGCATACTGATAACGAGAAGGTACATGAAGTACTCGGATATGACCAGCGGCAACCAAGTCACGAACAAAGTGAATATCAATCTCAATATGCTTCGTGCGTTGATGTTGCACAGGATTAGAAGAGAGATAAACGGCACTTACATTGTCACAATAAACAAGTGTAGCGGTAGACAATGGTGTATGAAGCTCTCGTAAAAGATTACGTAACCAACAAGTTTCAGCAACGGCATTAGCAACACCCCGATACTCAACTTCAGCACTGGAGCGAGAAAGGGTAACTTGCCTCTTTGAAGACCACGAAAGTAGATTGTTGCCAAGAAAAATACAATAACCGGAGGTAGACCAACGTGTAGTGGGGAACCCAGCCCAATCTGCATCAGAATAAGCAACCAAAGAAGATGTGGTGACGAAAAATAGTTGTCATCCATAGGCATAGTTACACGATTATACGCAAAGGATCCGCTTGAGAGATGAGAAATAATGGCTCTCGAGGATCATGCATGTAGAGACAAACCTACTGCACAGCATAAGATATATCAGGCAGAGTGAAAGTCAAATACTGAAGGGCCCTAGCAAGACTGCGATATAAGGTAGGATCAGACACAGGATCACCATCAGCAGAAAGCTTAGAATCCGTGTCAACTGGAGTACGACAAGGATTACAAGTGAGCATGCTAGCACGCTCAAGCAGCTCTGAAGAATCTTTGTTGGAGAGAAGAAAACATCCCCCGAAGTATTCGCGATTCACAGAAATACCCAAAAAATAAATCAGCTGACCCAATCAGTCATAGGAACTCGGCATGTAAGTGGCAATAATTATTTAAGAAAAGCTATAGAAGAAGCAGTCAATATAATGTCATCAACATACAAAAGCAAGTAAGCTGTATCGGACCCCCGCCTGTAAATAAAAAGTGATGTGTCACATCTGCTATGAATAAAACCAACTCGAGCCTGCATATGTGAAAATTCTGAAAAACCTTGCCCAAGGAGGCTTTGCTTAAGGCCCAATTTTATGAGATCGCTGTAAAGAAACATGATCCGATGTTGTGATCACTGAAACCAGGAGGTTGGTGAATGTAAAACAGTCTCGATAATGAACCATGTATAAAAAGCATTCTTGACATCATCGATGATGAACCGGTCAATGTCGAGAAAGGGAGCAAGGTAAGTACCGTACGAATAGTGGCTCGGTTTAACAATCGGGCTAATGTCTCATTAACATCAAAAACTGTTAATCTGAGTGTTGCCATTCGCAACCATGGCGAGCCTTGTAACGATTAAGAGTGCCATCAACATTATATTTATGCCGAAAAAGCCATAAGGAACGAACAATGTTCACGTTCGATGGTCGTGGCACAAGAATCCAAGTATTATTTTTAATTAAAGCATTATATTTATCAAGCATAGCACGATACCAATGCGGGTCTTAAAAAGCATGGTTGTAAGACTTTGGAATAGGGGAAATAGTTGATACAGATAAAGTATATCGTTGAGTAGGACGATTAGTACCAACACGGTAACGAGTGACCATGGAGTGAGTCGAAGCGGGATTGCAGTTGGGTTGAGTGGTAGCGGGTCAGGAAACCGGGAGAGGAGTGGATGGTATACTGTTTGTGGGTGGAAGATTAGTCGTGGGTGTTGGGTTAGTAGGGGCGGAAGGAGTGGGGTGCAAAGTGGAGTGATTAGTAGGCTGATTGGTTGGCGGGCCAGTGGAGTGGGCGGAAGTAGAAGTGGGTTGTGGTGAGGGAGATGTGGGTTGTCGAGTTACGGCAATTGGGGAAGACCCAACAGTGGGCATATCATGGAGCATATGTTTTTGTATTAAATTAGGATCGGTGTCAAGGAAATTGTATGGCGGTAAGGATTCAGGAGTCATAGACCCATACGGAAAAACCGTCTCATCAAAAGTCACGTGACGAGATAGAATGATTTTATCCGTATTTAAGTCAAGACACCGATACCCACGGTGATTGGTGGGGTAGCCAAGAAAAATCGAGGGAGTAGCACGGGGTTCGAGTTTGTGATTGGTGTGAACATGTGGGTAGCAAAGACAACCGAATACACGAAGATCGGCATAATTAGGTGTTGTCTTATAAAGACGGGTATGTGGTATTCTCATTGGTTAATCGCTGTGGATAGAAAAGAATGTTTAAGTGTTGTGCGCCATGTGGGAGGGCTTCAACCCTAAAGTAGGGGTAAGTGTGCTTGAAATAATAAGGTTCGATTGAGGTTGTAATGGTACGTATCATGCGGTTCTGACTTGCTATTTTGTTTGAGATGTGTTTGGGACAAGAAGAAACGAATGGTATACCATTGGTGGCATGTTTTTTGGTGTAGGCATTCGTTGTCAAAACTCACTCATGATTACATTGCAGGATTTAATATTCACACTGAAATGTTTTTTAACAAAAGCACGGAAATGAATGAATTTAGAAAATGCATCAGACTTATTACGAAGAGGATACACCCACAAGTAATGCGAAAAATGATCTGAAAATAAAACATAGTATTTAATGCCTGAAACACTAGAAAGTGGAGAAGTCCACAAATCCGAGTGAATAATGTCAAAAGGAGACTTAACAACTGTTGTCAGAAAAGGAAAAATGAAGGTCGACGTGCTTGCAAGTGACAACGCATGACAAGAGCACAGTGGACTTAGTCTTATTACAAGAAATCAGATTATTAGAAACTAAATGACGTAACACTTCACTTCCAGGATGACCCAGTCGTTGGTGCCACGTCTGCTGACCGGCCAAAAAAGCTTGAGGATATGACGGAGATGTGACCGGATAGAGATCACCCGTGCTGTCACATCGGAGTAGAATTTGGCGGGTCCAGTAATCCTTAACAGAAAAATCAAACTCATCAAATTCAATGGTACATTTATTATCTCTAACGAACTGTCTGACCGAAATTAAGTTTTTAACAATTGTTGGGTGTTATGATACATTATTTAGGTAAGAGTCTGTAAGGAGTAGGTAAAGTGCTATGGCCGTGTGTGAACTGGAATGAAATTTCCCGTCACCAACTAGAACAGATGGTTACCTGCAAGAATTAAAAAAGAAGTACTTAAATAGTGGCATTAGTGTTTAAGATGGACGACGCACCAGTATCCATGTTCCAATTTGCATCTGTTGGATCCCGAGAGTTCATGTAATAAGCATAACATGGGGCGGATGTGACACCTCGGAAAAATGTAGAACTTTTGTTCCGTTATGCAAAGTATGTATCGCAAGCTATTTTTCCAATAAAAGCTACCTTTAAGCGATATACAATATTTTGCGCTAGTCAAGAGTTATGATAACGCGCATAAATCATCATATTATTTCAGATCAAAAAGGGTACTTGAGAGATCGCGTAACAATAACAATCATATTTTATTTTTACGCTACGCGAAACAAAGTCGCACGACTATATTATCTTGTGAACCCATACATACTACAATAGATACAATATAAATCGACAAGTGTATATACATTACTAAAATAGATACAATATAACATGATGTTTGTTTCAAAGGTGCAAGACTATCTAAAAGTAAATCAGTGAATTCAAAATGAATGAACCAACATCATCATCACTAGTCCTTACACCTACTACCCTACTACTTTATCAAATTGAAACTTTTCATACACATGATACATATCATGGAATTTGAGACAATTGAAAGATAAGAAATAGTAGCTATTCATCAACAGTATTATAAAAAGAATGATCATTACAAATAGTATCATAAACAAATAGTACTCAATCACATGCAACACCTCAGTAACCCATCTCACAATACGAGTATAAATCAGAACCATTCAGGAATGAATTCATCACAAAATCTGAAAAATCACTAAGTAAAAGATCAAGCTTTCGTTAAGTGCAAGAACTAAGCAAGCGTAAGTCCTAGAAGGGTAGCAGCCAAGATTTCACCTTACTACCATCTTTTCTTCCTCACCATCTTTTATCAAGCTTGGACCTCGGTGAGTCTTTTCTAGCTTAACTATGACATTTACCCTTGTGACCTATATTGCAACCAAAGCCGCACGACCTTGGCAAGCCAGCCAAAGGTCTCAGCCTTGTAAGACTTATACACGACAGATAGTACATGCATGATTAGTGCTTGCTCACGCATACGAAAACCAAACCACACCATGCATGAAATAATAACTACAATGAAATTCGTAACCCATGTATCACACGGATAAAACAAGTAACGAAATGAAAAGTTTTGTAAAAACTCTAAACATACCATGACCAAACACGTTGTTCGCTAGAGGTGATGAACTCTAGGGTTTTCGCATACAATATCGAGGAAACCCTCGTATGGTAGCTTCGACATGCAACTGGGCTTCACCACTGGACCCGAGACAAGCCACAGCGAGGCCTTGCCCGCTGTTGGACTCTAACAGAGACGAGCACACCATGCTTGTAGGGTCACGCCTAAGCCTCGTAAACCCATGACCAACGGAACTATCTTGTTTGAATCTAAACATGGCACAGTGGGCAGCCCCCACTGTCGAAACAGTGAGTTTTTGCAGCGGGCCTCGCTGCCACTGTTGGAACCAGCTGCTGCCATTGTTGCAGCCAGTGGAGCTGCGAAAAGAACACCACCTTACCTTATTTTTGACTATTTTCTTACATCGTAACCAATATATTAAGAGTAGAACCATGCAAGTGAAATGGAAGCTTAAGCTATACAATAAAAAGGAAGAAGAAGAATTATATATATATATGTTAAATAGTGTGCGAGTGAGAGTCAAAAGCCACAGCAGTGCCTGTTGTGTGGACAGAAAACAGAGAAAGAAAACAAGATAAAATAGCCAAGTGGGTTTATTATAATATGAAAGTATTTGTGAGGCATTATGGGGTCAAATAGAAACCGCAACGGTGGCCCAACCTCCTGTTTGTGTGCGTCAGAAAGCAGAAAAGGAAAGAAAAGAAAGAGTACACATGTGATATATATAATATACATTTGAGCTTTGCTTTGAAAGAGTTAAAACCGAAAACAGTGAGTTAAAAACTCACTGTTGCGTGCACAACCAAAGAGAAAACAAAGAAACAAGAGTGGGGCATGAACCATTTTGTATACACGAAATGAAATTGGGTACATAAACGAATGAAGTTTGTATAATTTTGATAAGTTGACGAAGAAGAAGAAATATCTATACCACTTTCATATAAAAATTTTGACATAAATAAATATTACAAGCGTAGCTATCGACTCTTGGTTCGAGCTCCAAATGGGTTAGAAATCTTTTTACAAGTAAGTGAGTAGTACGTTAAGCGGCGAAATCTAAATAACACTTTCTTACGGCTTGGAATATGTGACCCCGAAAAAGAGTTTTAAAAGAGTAACATTATTTATAAAAATATATCTAACGCTAAAAATATTTTAAAGTCTATTTGAGTTTTAAACGTAAATATATATATATATTGTAGGATCCCTAGATCATTCCATGTATGAAGCACAAGATCAATGACACCAAAGATTAAACAATGAAGAACTTTTGATTGAAAGAAACAAAGAGTGGCTACCAACTCTAAAAAATGATAAATGATAATGAAGTAGCTATGATGTCTAACCTAATTTTGACTAAACTAGGAGTATTTATACTAATAAGGATTTGCCTTTGAGGGCTTTCTATTTGAGCTTTTTACATCTTGGCCCTTATACATAATAAACATTAAATAACATAGTCTTTCGAGCTAGACTTTTGTCTTGTATCTTCGAGTGACCGAAGCTTCTTTGTTCGGATCCATTTATGTGATCCTAACAATCTCCCCCTAGATGAGGTCACGAGAAGAAGCTCACTCGTGCTTGTCTCTTCAGCTCGTTGTTGATGGGGTACTTCACTTGTTGTGCTTCGGTAATTCAATCTTTAACACCTTGATCATGATCTTCAGAACTTGATGTGATGACTTGATCTTGATCTTTGACTTGTTTAAGCTTTACTTCTTTGAATTACTTTGTGATCTCCTTTCACTTAGACTTTGCCATACGCTGATCTTTAGTCTCACATGCTCATATCTGTTGGAATCTTTGAAAGCTTTGATGATGTCTCTTCTTCCAATCATTGTAACTTTTAGAATTTGAAGAAGACATTGATTCTCAGAGATTGTGCGGAAGCCTTGTATGAAAACTTTCTTGATTACTTCAGATACTGTGGTATGGATATGAGCATGTGTCTTGCATCGGAAACTTTGAGTCGTCATTCGCCATGATATAACAATTTAGTCACCAACAAAAACATTTTGTTATGTAAAATCCACTTAATGTGTTCTAGAAAAACATTTTGTGAACACACAAAGGTTTTATATTTTGAAGGGACCGAGTATAGACGATACTCAATCTGGTCGGTTACATTAACCTCTGATTCCGTGAGGATCAATGATTACAGTATGAATACTGCACCTGTGATCAGATAGATTCATTAATAGAACCTTCTTGACAGGTTTTCCGGCACGTGACAAGCTAGTTCCTCTAATACCTAAGTATCAGATTCCCTAATGTTCGCCGTTCTCTAGACCAGATGTCCGAAGACTAACACACTATAAGTATTTCTACTAATAGAATGGTAAAGAGTGAGTCAGTACAGTTACTATCTGCTGACTATACCGTACAATTCCTTTTTCAGCGTTTTACTTCTTAATACAATTAAGTACCGTAGAAGGCCTGTGGCAAAAATGATTTGAAAAACATTCGATGTGCTTATAAAATTTGTTTGGGGCACAAACGAAAGTTTAAATCAGAATGCTTCTGATGATGTTTTGAAATATATCCCGAAAGATATGAAGTGCCTTGGGAAATCCAAACTTGTACAAGTACATTTATGGAAATCCACTTCACTAGTGGGCGCAGTCCGAAGACCAGGCATGAGCATTCATACGAATACCCTGGTGGTACAACATCTCTTTCCTCAGCATTCCATAAGATCACTTTCACGAACATGAAACAAAAGATTCTTTGTCATTTATCAAGATACATCAAGATACGAGTAGGATGTATAACACAGCGCTTTTTCTATATCCTCTTTGACATTTTTGATCATATTAAACACATATACACCCCCTACACCCTGTGCTCTCGATAATCGAAAGATAGTTTTAGCACATACATAGATAGGACTTAGCATTTTAGAATCCAATGAATCATTAATTATCCGTTTTACATTGATTAAGTCACATTTCTCACCCCGATCCAAAAGTGTGAAAACTTTGTGAAATGGTTTTTGCGATCTAGAATACTTAAAATGTACTCAATCTCCCCCTCAACTATGATGCGTGAGGTGAAATATGCACAAAATCAAGTGACGCAATTTGAAACAAGACCTTTAGATACCCAAGGACAGGAATGAACTGCAATACTGTCTTGAACTTGTAAGCGGTTGTTGTTTCAATCTTTCTTCAAATAGAATCAGCAACATTGGTGTTCCATTTGACTGCAAAACTGTAAGATGGTGACGATTCTCCCCCTCAAACGCAATTGACGGGGGGGCCGTGTACTAGTTAGAAATGTGCGGTGCGAGGCTGAGGTCACATGGTCCTGAACGGTTTGTACCAGGTGGGGGTGGGGGGGGGGGGGGGGGGGGGGGGGTGGGCGTGGGGCCGATCACGTCGAGAGGGTCTGGATTCTATGTGAGTGATGAAGCACATCAAAGGTATTTATAATTGTATCAGTGACACTAGAGTCACAAAAAAAGTCGTTTTTCGAGAGTGAGTAGCTACGTATTCAAGATGGCATATGGAGTCATTTCGAGGAGTTCCTACAGTAACAACTCGAATGGCTGTAAAGAAATAATGCACTGATAACATTTACACTTGTCTCACTATCAAACTACTAGCTCGGGATTTTAAGGGTGAGAGTGTTACAGTCGAAATAACTGCAAGCCATTTAGCCAATTTTTCCTTTTTTTTTTTTTTTTTTTAATATACACAATGATACAATGTGAATGCAATGTGAAACACTTGGTTACTCGGAGACAGACTCATCCAGGAGTTCCTTGAGAGTCGCTGGTGACATTTGTTTAACTCCAAGCAGTGGGAGTAGTGTTGCGAAGCGCTCTCTCGTAAGGACCTTCGTAAATATGTCCATCCAGTTGTATATTTGTCTCCACTAAATACAACTCAACAACTTTCCTTTCAACCTGCTCTTTGATAAAGTGGTGACGAATATCAATGTGCTTGGAACGCGAGTGTTGAACACTATTACAGCATAGAGCAATAGCACTTTGATTGTCACAATACATCGGAATTTTGTTGAACGCAAATCCATAGTCTCGTAGTTGAGAGCGCATCCAGAGGATTTGAGCACAGCATCCCCGGATAGGCGATGTATTCAGCATCTGTTGTGGAGATGGCAGTACTTTTCCCTGCTTTTTGATGACCAGCTAACAAGCCGGATGTCCAAGAAAATTGAGACTGAACCAGAAGTCACTCCTCTTTTGTCATGACACCCTTCATAATACAGCATCTGCAAAAGCTTTAAGTTCCAAAAGCCGGAGTCCTTCGAATACCATCAGACCCATGTAATGGATTCCTTTTAGGTATCGCAAGATCAGCTTATTAGCAGTAAGGTGCATTTCATAGGCTTAGCCTGGTAAAAGATGCAAACGAAACAAACAACAAATACTAATGTCAGGTCTAGATGCACTAAGATACATAAGGGGAGCCACCATACAGCGAAATCGTGTAGCAGCTATAGCTTTCCTCCTTAACTTCATCAATGGTTGGGACGCTCCGCCATTGGAGTGTCCAATCGGGTGTGCATGAGGTCAAAACCTAATGCACCCATCATTCTACACACGCGCATCTTCTCACGCTCTGACGCTCCACACTTTGAGTGCGAGTTGTCTGCGCATATAAGAGCAACTGACGCCTTCTCGTCTCGGACGTTCATTCAGCGCGCACGAACACTCTGAGGAGTCTACCTCGCATACACCAAGGCGATGCGCTTCATGTGCCGCATATCTCCTCACACCGAGAGGCAAACCGAGCACACTTAAAGTCTCTCATCCCTCCACGATTCACATTCCACACCCCCCTCACACTCACGACAGTGAACTCTCTTATCTTAAAGTACAAAAAAAAAAATGACATCGCGATACATAACTCAGCTACACATATCTTACATTTATCTTGCCTCACCACGAGATCTCACATTACTAGTTCTACTCACTGCACAGCCCTCACTCTGATCCAAGTCAACGTCAGCACATGCCACGTGGACTATCGACTCAATCGTGACAGATATTGCATCACTCCTAGTGACTATATATGAACTATCACAAACTGAATGAGCCTTGAGACAGAGCGATTGTAATAATATACTACTCATCTATACTACTCACATAACTATTCTATCACTTACAACCTAGTAGAGCCCTCTCTATATATAATAGATACTAGTCCACTCTAAAAGACTAATACACTTCTTGGCGCTCAGACTCGGAGAACATCCTCTACTACTACTTCCAGCTCTATTAGGTGCTGAGACATATATCAACAGACATTTTAAAACTTGTTCTTGTCTCTGTCATCTCAAGTCAACATGTAGCATCTACCACTAAGGCGCATACTGTTACAATCTAAGATACTATCTACCACCCCACTCAGGATCTGGGGACGTTTCTTATAGCGCTAGTACGAGACTGAGCCGATTTCTGAAGGGCGGTCTAGGGGGACCTGATGACAGCGATATAGGTTGACTTGTTATCAGGCAGCAGAAACCTTTTTTCTGCAAGTCCTCCTCTATATGAGTGACACAACATACGCAGTGCTAGACTCCCGTCTTACGATCGTGCATATCACTCAGCGCACTCTTATCGGTTACTATCTTCGGGGGGCTACATACGTTAACAGATAACAGAGTAACAAGCTATAACCGTGAGTACGACGACACATAGGCGGACCGCACTCTGGATCTAAGCATAAGAGATTGTGTGACTAGTTTGACACACACACACAAGATGAGGAGACATGCGTAGATTAACGTAGGGTTAATACTCTGTATATGTGCGTCAAGTGTGATATGAGCCGTATTAGACTTCGATAGTATATGGCTCTCACTGAAGAGTCAATGAGTATGTCATGTTTGATTTTTAGACATGGGTTGGGAGTGTACAAGGATGAGAAAGATTGAATGATAGTGAAGAGTTATTGGGGTTTCTATAGGTTGGAAGGGGTGATTATGGTGGGGTTGTTGGAGAGGGTTGGTTTAAAAATTCTATACTGGTTATGAGTAGTGTTGAGAGGGTAGAGAGAGGTGTTTAGGGAATGGTGGAAACGAGCGAGAGTAGAGTGTGTGAGAGAGTCTATAGGGTTGAGAATAGGGGGATAAGTGTGGTGGGGGTGTTATATGTTGTGGTATTGTGGTGTGAAAGATGGTTGATGGTGTTTGTCTAAATTGATTTTGTTAGTATGATCTATCCTCTCATATATACTATCTTTAGGTGTTTTTGGGATATTTGAGATGAGAGTGAGTGAGTGAGAGGGTGGGGGGTTTTTTTAAAGATTTCGTGTTGGATTGAAAGGTGGTTGTTAGGTGGTGGGGGTTATGGATGGAGTGATGGATATGGTTAAGGTTAATTGTGAGTTTTGTGACACAATGTCGTTATATAAAGAGTCTCCACTTCTAAAAGTACTAGTTTCCCACACACGAGTTTAGGTTTTTGTATGTGTTTAGTGTGTAAGGGGTGGGTGTGTTTCGTGGGGGAGGGGAGGGGGGTGGTGGGTTTAGGGATGTGGATTCAATTTTGCACTAGTATGTTTGTGATTGTATTAATCTAGGGGTGTATTGTGAGTGAGAGATATCGGTGTGTGTGAAGATGTTGATGGGGGTGGGGAGTGGGAAGGTTTGGGGGGGGGTATGTGTTTGGGGTTTTTTGTTGGGGGGTGTGTGTTGGAAGTGGTGTAGATAGTGAGGGGGGGGTGGGTGTAGATTGGGTGTTAGTGTGGTGTTTTTTTGTTTTAAGGTTGTGTTTTGGGGGTTGTTTGGTGGGGGTGTATATATATAGAGATTTGGGGGGGTGGGAGAAGTGAGAGGTTTATTTATGGGGTTTGTGGGGAGTGGATAGATTAGTATGTGTGTGTTTGTTGGTTTTGTATGGTGGTGATTTTTGTGTTGTTATGTTTATAGTGGTGTGTTTGGGGGTGGTGTGGTTGGGTTGTGTTTTTTGTGTTGGGTGAGGTAGTTTAGTGTTGGTTTTTGGTGGTGTTGTGTGTGGGTGGTTTTGGTGGTTTTGTGTGGTTTTTGGTGTGTGGGTATGTTGTGGGGTTGTGGTTGTGTGTTTGGTGGTTGGTTGTTGGGTGGGTGTTTGGTGTTGGTGTTTTGGTTTTGTGGGTTTGGTTGGGGGGGTGGTGGTTTTGGGTTGTTGGGTTGTTTGGGGTTATCATTGTCACAGTGTATATAATGTACAGTGTGGGTGGTAATTGTTGGCCCTGTAGACACCAATCCAATCGCGTTCTGACATGTTATAACGTTCGTTACCGGTGATAGCTAGTCACCCGAACGGGGATTGTCAATCCTGAATAGATCTATTTTATAACATTCACGCTCACCCTCCAAGTTATTACAGTTCATGCAACCTAAGCTAATCCGTAATCATTCGAATAAAAGTAATGTTGTTGCGTCCATAAGTAAAACAAGTATTGTATCTCATCGTAAGATATGTAAATGAGTATGTAAACCAATTTGTAATCAACCATGTAAATGCATTTGTAAACAAGCATGTTCTCACCCCAAAAATATATGTAAAACAAGTAAAACATGGGGCTATAAACTCACCTAGATGATATGGAACGATTGGCAGAAATGCACACATAGCACAACACAAACGGAAACCGAAACAGCTCGACCAAGGAATTGCGGTTTATCTTAACGGCTATGACCCACTAGCCTAGGATACTGTATTTGGGTTTTCCGATGGATAGTTACATCAACGCGACACGTTGATAAAGATTTAGATATCAAGTTGTAATAGTTTAATGGTTGGTTAAATAAAATGAATTGAAAAGTAACGCAGAGTTTGTAATATATTCCGTATATATTGCATATGAAAAATAAACGATTATATAACTCATACCGTGAATTATATAACAAAGACAAACAATCCCAAGATTAATGTGAAGTATATAATACTTTTCAAGTATTGTATAAGAATTGTGAGTAAATAATTAAACCAAATAGTTTGACACGTTTTCGGAGATCACCACTTAATTAAATAAAAAGTTCTTGCATAGATGTAAATGTACGTTTTAAGGTTACAAATTATGTTAAACGATGTTTGTAAAGCTTTTACAACAATTATGATGTTATCTTCTAGTTGAAAACTATAAAATACAAAATAATATTTTATAAATTTATATTTAGTTTCCTCGACTGATTGTGGCTAAAATAGTTGTCCCATTGTAAAAGTATAGTTTTCGTTCATTGGTCGGGTTATTGTATAATACAAATTAAAAATCTTAAAACTATATAACTTCGTCCTTTTATCGGGTTTCTAAGATAATAGAAATTATAATGAAACTTATTAAGTATAGTAGTTTATAGATTTTTCGACATGATCTATTCGTTTATAAGACGTTTCCCATTTTTACAAAACTCAATGTTTTCCACTTTAATCAATCCATATTGCAATATCCGTGTGTTTCAATTTATATTTAGACTAGATCAAATAATAGATAAAATAAGTAAAACCAAACACGCCCTTAAGATTATAAAACACAAATAATATAGAACACATTTATTTAACCATTAACCACCATTTAATTTGGTTTTTATATTTTACCAAAACTTGCAATATATTTATTAGGCGATTAATATTAACACAAACGCACCCTAATTGGTTTTCCTTCTAACCCAAACACACCCTTATACGTTTTCTGCTCACCCAAACACACCCTTATACGTTTTCTGCACCACCAAACGCACCCTTAATGCGTTCCTGCACAACCAAACGCACCCTTAGTGCGAAACTACACAACCAAACGCACCCTTATGATGAAACTGCACAACCAAACGCACCCTTATGATGAAACTGCACATCCAAACGCACCCTTATAATGAAACTGCACACCCAAACGCACCCTTATAATGAAACTGCACACCCAAACGCACCCCTTGCGGGCTGTGACAACACCAAACGCACCCTTGTGGGCTGAGACAACACCAAACTCACCCTTGTGGGTTGAGTCAACACCAAACGCACGTCCTCGGTGCTTATGTTAACCTAAATGCACCCTATGGCAGTTTAAGAACAACCAAACGCACTCTATGCGTTTCTATCAAAACCAAACGCACCCTATGCTAAATAAAACAAAACAAACGCACCTCGATGGTCGTTTTTAAAGACCAAACGCATCCTTTTGGTGCGGCTTTAAAACCAACACACCCTTTTTGGGTGTTTCTGGGTGGAGGTGGGGGTGGTGCGTGGCGAGGATAGTGGTGATGATGATGATGATGTGGTATGGTGTTGATGGTGATGGTGCGGCTGCTGAGGTGGAGATGGGGTGGTGATGTGGAGATGGGGTGGTGAGGGTGGTGATTGTTGAAGATGTTGCACCGGATCTAATAGATCGGTGGTGATGGCGTGGTGTGGCGTGGCGGTTGGGGCGGCCGGAAGTTGGCCGGTGGTAGGGTGACGGCGCCGGAAAATGGGGAAAGGGGAGGAGGGAGGCTAGGGTTTGTTTATAATGAATGTAACCCTAAATGTTTTCATATATATATAAAAAAAACTTTAATAAAATGTGACAAGTATAATAAAGTTTAAGGGTGAAGCTGAAAATAAAACTAGAGGGACTAAAAGTGTAATTATTTAGTATAATTTTGTAAAATAATTGTTTGGGACTCGTTTAAGCTACTTAATGGATGATTCAAAACACAAAACTTGCGCCATTGCATTTCAAATATTTTTTCCCATGAAAACAAGTATTCACACGACTAGTATTTTATAAATGTTTTATAAAATTTATTTAAATGTTTGTTATTTATTGTGTAGTCATCGAGTAAGCTTTGTCCGAAAAATAAAACTTTAACTTGAACATTCGCGTTTAAATAAACGATTTTGAATAAAAAGTTAAATGATTTATTAAATATTTTTATTTAATAAAAAGTGATAATTAAATATAATTTAATTATTTTCATTTATGGACGCGTTGTTCTCGTTTTTAAAATTTTGCGAGGGTATTTCGGTCATTTTTAGCTTGTTTTCGGGTCTCAGGCAAAACTAAAAAGTTGTCCGGAATGTCGTTTTACATCAAATTACTTTAGAGTCCGAGTCTTGAAAACGTGATTTAGCAGGTCGTTTTTTATAAGTCAACTTAGGAATAACGTATATCTTTTCGTTTTCAAGTCAAATAAGATAAAAACAAATTTGTACAAGAGAGATATGTAATAATAAATGTGATTTATTATTTAAATATGTTCCGAAAAATTTCCGGTTACGCGGAAATTGTTTTTATGTGACAATAAAAGATCAAAAGTCAAAAAGTCAAGTCGGATCCGAAAAGTCAAAGGGTAAAATAGTCATTTAAAATTTTGAAAATTTCCGGTTGTTACAGTCGCAACCGCTTCTGCCCAGAGAAATAACGGGGCCTTAGAAAATATCAACATGGTGCGTGCAGCTTCCACTAAAGTTCGGTTTCGTCTTTCGACAACGCCGTTCTGTTGTGGAGTGCGAGCCACCGATGTTTGGTGTGAGATCCTGACATCTTCATAGTTAGCTCTCAAGGGTCTGATTGACAAACTCTGTGCCATTATCGGTTATGTTATTTCAGACTGTCGCATTGAGACGAACTTGAATCATTTTGAGAAATTTAATCACGAACTCTGGAACTTCATCCTTCGATCTTAGAAATTTTACCCAAGTAAACGAGAGTAATCGTCAACAATAACCAGTTGTATTTCTGCCCATTGATACTTTAAATCCTCATTGGCCCGCAAAGGTTCATGTGCAACAGATAGAGCTTTTCTTGAATAGAGTCTTCAGCTTTGGGTTTGTGGGAGTGTTTCTTCCTTTTTCAAAGTTCATAGGCGGAACACAAATGATCCTTTTGAAACTTTAATCTGGGTAGCCCGCGAACCAGTCCTTGTTTGGCCAGTGTAGTGATATAATCAAAGTTTAAATGGGATAGGCTTCGATCCCTTGAGTAAATCAACACCTATTTTGTCTCTTTGACACTTTCGACAAGAGACAAATGGGAGAGGATAACATCATATCTTCCAAAGACAACGTTTATAAGTTTGAGCCCTTTGATCACTTGAGTAAATAAACACCTTCTAAGTCACGAATGTAGTAGGTGTGTTTGCGAAATCTATATCGAGATCAGAATCATAAAATTGTCCTACAGAAAATAAGTTATGACCTAACCCTTCCATATAGTAAACCCGAGAAATAGTAACTTTTCCCATCTGATAGTCTCCATAGCCTATAATCTTAGAAATCTGGTCATTTCCGAATATGATAGTACCCAAAAATTTATGTACAAAGTTGATGAGCTGAGAGCGGTTTTCGATCATATGCTTAGAGCATCCAGAGTCCAAATACCAGAGAACAAATTAGACAACCTGAAATTAACAAGAGAAGATGGAGAATTTGAAACAGTAGATCCTTAATTTTTGTTGGGTTCTGAGATGTTAGAAAGCCTAGATCCTAAGATACTAGTTTCACTACTCATATCTACCGATTTTGTAACTTTGGTTTTCCTACGGTATATCTTAGTCTCTGTATTAGGAGTAGTTACTGATTTTGAAGTGGTTGTCGTAAGAGGTTCTACTTTAGTGGATGTGATCCTAGTTAAAGGGCACACATTTTCAACTATAGTGAAGGTCCGTCTTGTAGGTTTCCACCTATATTTAATATCAGTGAACACTTTTCTAGTAGGTTTCCAAATGTTCTTCTTTTTGTTCCTCTTAGCAAATTTCAATTTAGAACGCACATTCACACCATTAACAAATTCTAGAAAACACACATCATGATTTACATAAAACATACATTGATTACATTTAACACAAATTAATTCAGAATTCGCATTTAATGTTGTATGCTTAACATTCGCATTACACACAGGTTCGATAACACGATTCTTTTTATTTGAATTAGATTTAACGCTCCTAGGGTGGTCTTCTACCTCATTCTTCTGGTTACTACTTGTTGTTTGCGAGATCCTATTTTTCTTGGTATTGTCTGAGGTCTGTGATCTGCTAGCACTAGTAGAACTCTTCATTCTTGTAGAAGGCAACATAGGTTTGTTAGAATCTTGAGTTTTGTGGGAATTTGCTTCTTTTTTAGTGTTATTAGATGATGTGGCAGTTTCTGCAAACCTAACTTTCTTGTTTTTGTTCAATGGTGTGACAGCAACCAATTTCTCACAATGTTTTGTTAAACAAGGGCACATAGCTTTAACATAAACTAAAACCTCCTGAATTCATTGAACAATCTTACAGGTAGAGTCTAAATCACCATCTAAAGGTCTTAGTGCTCTAGCGTGTTCGACTATTTCCCGAAGAGTGTCAGCAAGTTCTCGAGAGTGCTTAATATAGTCTATGTGAGCATCCCTATTATTCAATACTTTAGAAGCTAGAGGTTCTAAATAAATCTTAAACATTTCGGGGGCAATAACCTTGGCATTATTTGGTGTGGCTTCCTTTTCAACCACATTTTTTCCTTTTAAACTCTCAATATGTTTCCTCAAATTAGCAACTGAGACATCTTTTACGTCTAGCTTAGCTTGCCATTTATTTATTTTGAAAAATTCTGGAATTTCAAGAGCATTTTGATTGTTTAAAGATCTGTTATTCAGAAAACTCTCTTTTTGATGTTGTAATTTAAGTTCAAGATTAGCACTACGATTTTCAAGACATGAACATCCGAGTACAACTTCATCAAAAATTTTCTTTTCAACCATATGTTCCTTTTTGGCAAGCTTAGCCTTAAGCATTAGATTCTCACTGTATTCATCAATATAATCCTACTCCATTTTAGCATAATTAGCGAGGGTAGCAAGAGAATCGACATAGATGTGAACTATAACTTGAGATAAGAGAAGTTCAAATAAGTGATCATCTTCCTGCTCCAATCGCTCAATTTCAAGATTATCATTCACAAGAGATTTATTATTTGCATGTAACACATTGACAGGTACAGAATCAACATGTATTACAATATTCATAACATCTTGACAGATAATATGGTCCAAGAGTCGATCATTATCAAGAGAAAGTTATTTCTTTTGAATATCAAAATATTTCTTTTCTACGAAACACTGATCAACAACAGCTTCCATTTGGTTAAACAACGTTTTCACTTCATTAAGTTCACTGTGAAGACCATTTTAAAAATCTTTAAATGATGCTCTTAAATAATTTATAAATGGAATGACATCTTTTTTGAAAACCTGTTTGGTATGCTCAAAACCCTATGAACCCTCAGTTATTGCATCAAGTGTAGTTCTTACTTTCACCACCTTGTCAAATCTGACAAGGTGGTTTTTTAGCTTTTGAAAACTTGTATTTACCAAGCTTACCTTTGGAAGTTCTTTAGGAACCTCTATCTTAACTAGTGTTTGTGTAACATTAAGTTGTTCAGACTTATGGTTTAAAAGCGGTAACCAGAAAGCTTGTTCTGCAGACATTTGCATTTGTGGTACAAAACGTTTTCCAAAATCTTCAGCCAATTTATTCAACTCGTTATAATTAATTGGAGAAATATTAATTTTCTTTTCTATTGAAATTGGATCATTTTGTTTTGCAAGCATTTTTGATCGACTCTCTTCCTCTAAAATCAAAGTCTCTTCTTCATCAACCACAAAAATCACATCATGTTTCGTAGATATCACAATTCCATCATACAACATTGGCTTAATCCACTGAGATTTCTTAAGATAAAATGGATTTTGATAACCAAGAGCTTGTTTGTGAGTATCATCATAAAAAACTTATGGTTTTGTTAGCATGTGCATTGTTTGCGCAGATTGATCCACTTTATAGATAATATTATCCAGTTCCTTTATTTTCTTTTCTAAATCAATTTCCTTGTCCATGTATTTATTTTCTTTTTCTTTGGATTCCTTTATGAAAACAGTAAATATTTGCAACAGTGATTCCTTTTCCTTGACTTGTTTAGAAAGAGTCTGTTTAAGTGAGTCAATTTCTTGCTTAAGTGCATTCCTATTCTGAATCATGTCATCCATTTGTGAATCAATCAACTTTTCATGACTGCTTAAAACAACATTAAGTCTTTGTTCAAAAGTTTTGACTCGCTCTTTATATCTTTCAAGCTCAGCGGTTAAGGATTCATTAATATTTTTGGTTTCTTGATTAACCTTATCTCAATGAGTTACTTGATTAGACATTTGTTCAGACATCTGTTCAAACATAGATATTATCATAGAATCTTGTTGTGCACAAGAGTTAGTATCTTGAACAATCGCATTTTGCGTTTGTTGCAGATACTGTTCATAAGAAATGATATTACTATCACTTGTTATTTCGTTATTTAGAACATAATCAATAAGGGATTGTTCAAAATTTTGTGTCTCTTGCACACTTTGATTAATCATATCATTATTTGATAAGAGTCATGGTGTAGTACCTTAGAGAGGACGTCATAATCGTAACTAGAAAGATTAGCCATGAGAACCGCTTTTGCTGAAGAGATATCATCACAGTCGGAATCATAAGCATCTAGATCATCAGTCTGGAAAGCAGCATTCTATGGAATTGTTATCTTAATAGCTTGACCATCTAGAAATCCTAGATCTGCTAAAAAATCCAACTGTTCCTCATCCAAAACTTGACCCGATTCATGTGCTTGAACCAACAACATCTTTTTTTTAACCATGCAGAATTCCTTAGCCTTTTTGGCTTAGTGCACTGCCTTGCTATATGCCCTTCACCTTGACAGTTGTAACACTTAACAACCCTTGCTTGACCAGCTGCATTGCTTCCCCCTGAACTTGTAGCATTTCCCTTAGTTCTCGTACTAGCAAAACTCTGACCTTGTCTCCCTTGAACTTGTTGAACAGTAACACTATCATCTCCTGGTTTCTTGAACTTGGTTTCTTGGATTGGAAGATGTTCTGAGTTGGTTTTTGGTTGATGGAAAACGTGATGCAACTACAGTTGACATAAATGCCATTGCTTTGTTGAGACAAGCAATTGGATCATCTCCTGGTAGAAATACTGGAACAGCAAGACCAGAGTCTAATTGGGGTGATGTGTCGTTGTGTGGTGTATATTTTATTGATTCAAGTTTTAAATTTATATTTTGCCGACTCAACAAAAAATAACACTTTAACGGGTAGTGTACCCGATCAGTAGTAGTTTCGTGGTAATTAGGGTGTCGATCACTGAGAGCGAGGTTAAATCTATCAATTTAATTAATAACTTAGTTATCTAATCTATGTTAATTCTAATCCTATGTTAAACCCATGTCAGTCTAAATCCTAATTCTAACGGGAAAAGGGGGTTTTCAGCCTGAGAGACTGGCATGGTTTGGTTGGTGACTACAATCAATTCAAGATATTATTCCCCACGCAAGCTAATAGACAAAAGATAAAAGAGTTGTCGAACCTTATATAAGAAAACTGTATTAACCATTATTAATCTGATTAGAACGTTGGTTTGTTTATTAAGTGCAATGATTTCTTCTCTCGAGGTGGCATATCATTCTTAAGACTTAGGCGTTACATCATCCTAAGACATAGACACATTAATTCTGTCACAATTAAAGCATCCGCATAAAGCATCCTTATTTGCTGATTATAATCTATCTTAGGGATTAAAGCAATAGTGATCTTGTTAAACCCTAGCTCATAGAGACTTTACCCACTTACCACTTAATGGCAATCTATACACTAGTAGTCCACTTGTCCAACTATCCAATGGAATCAGAACGTTATTTGTTGAATTATCTAGGTCACCTGCTAGTCAACACGATCAATAAACCATCGACAATATCCAATTAACTAGTTAAGCCCGAAGTGTATCCTAGACACAGACTTAGAAGGACAATACTTGTGTAACTATTATTCTAGATGTATAAATTACTATATGGAGAGCTATCCCAGACTCTAGATCTACTTGGTCCGTATCACTAGATCCAGTTGAATGATAGGTCGCATACAAAAGCGCGTAAACAAGTATAAATTGATAAACATAAACAAGCATACAACGATAAATCAAGAAATCGATATAAACAAATACCAAACATTCAGATCTTCATAATAATGGCTAATACCCGAAGGTATTAGCCTTCAAACGTCATAATAAATACAAGAGTAATAATTTAGCCAAGGTAAACTAACCGAGTTAACGAATGATACCAAAAACTGAATTGGTATTTCATGAGATTTTATAAATCTTTAACCTAAAACCGATAAAATAGCTAAGTATTTCGCGGGATTTTACAAAGTAAGACAAACCGCTGAAAATATCCGAAAAATTGTAATGTTTCGCACAACTGTGTAATGTAATGTTTCGCACAACTGTGTAATGTAATGTTTCGTACACCTATGTAAAATCATGCAGAGTTTTGTTTCGCACAACTATGTATTTCGCACAAGTGTTACATAACCTGTTTTGCACAATTATTACATAAACATATTTTGCACACTGTTATACATAACATATTTCGCACACTTGTGGAAAATTTGGCAGAGTTTTGTTTCGCACACTTACGTATTTCGTACAACACAAAACCTATAATATTTTGCACGACACAAAACCTGTAATATTTCACACGACATAAAAACCTCTAATGTTTCGCACGATTCAAACACACATATTTCGCACAAACAACGAACGAAACAAAACAAAAAATACCTAAAAGTCACCCTTTTTAACGTTTTTCCTTTATTTTTCTTGTACAACTAAGTATCATAAGCCTAGATCTTGTATAAAAACATAAACTTTAAGGTTTTTAACACCAAAAAATTATGGTTATAATATTTCAAACGTGAGGACTTACGAACACAAAAAACAAGTTTTTCAAGATAAAAACGCACACAAACTCACGATATCACCCCATGGCGACTGATACCAATTGTAGAATATATAATCACACAACAATCAATGAAAAGAAAGGGAGAAATATAAAGAGAGAAAGATGGTTGGACACTTCTAGTAAGAGAAAGAAACATGTAATTCATAAAACTTGTGAAATGAACCAACACTCTCTCCATGGAAGGAGATGGCTTATATAGTCTTACAAAGGGCCGGTTATGGGCTTAGTATCCCATGGATTTGGCCCGGTTATCTTACATTTAATAATACGCTTAACCACGAGCTATGAAATACATTTTAGGAGTGACCGAGACTTTTTCGTATTTCTAATAATAATATTACCAAGTTCTTGTCCCAAAAATTTAAGTACAATGCCAAATATTTGTCAATAAATACATGGATATAATCAAAACATAACAATCTCAGGAAAATACATAAAAAAATAATTTATAAGAGAAACTTATGAAAACAAAGGAGATCAATCATTACAAAAGAAGAAAATGATAATGAGTTACAACAAGATTTAACCAAGATTTGAAATAGCTTTTTTCAACCCAACCAAATGTTATACTTGCTTGAACCCCCTTTAAACCATGATGAAAATAACCCATAAACTCTTAAGTAAGATGCTTCTTGATTGCACTTGAAGAGATTATAACCAAAGAATATCAACTAGATTTTTATGTCTTTAATCTTGATGATAATATAGCTAGAATTAAAAGTGGAATGGTGTTGATATTGTTGTATGTTGGTGTCATAAAAGAGAGAGCACAAGAGGTAGATGAGTTTTGATGAACTATGAAAATGAGAGTGAGTAGTGGATGTGATTTAGCTAGTTAACCAAAGCATGCAAACTTGATCAAACAAGTGTCCCACTATCACATAGTATGGACACATAAGGGAAGTATTATACCACCACATGGACAAGTGTCCATGTGGTTGGTTTTGTGGGTTTATTTTGTATAAATTTAAATAAGCGGGTATTTTTAGGGCTAATGGGTAAAAACGTAAGGTAAAGCAATAGTTTAGGCGCAACCAAGAAGAGTAAACGTATATGATAAAAATAAAATTACAACATATAGGATACTTATCTGAAATAATAAAAATACGTAGAGCACGTAGACTAATATTTAGTCTAAAATCGGGATCACGTTTAATATACGTTTTACTACTTACGCGAGATAACCTATCCGGATAACCAAAAAAGTAAATTTTATGTAAAAATAAAGTAAATAGTATAAATTAAATAATGACCCAAAAATTATGAGTTGTTAGAGTTTATTTTCTGTTTGTTTGCTTGTTGCTCTCTGTCTGTTATCTTCTTATTGATTCTTGCTGTTTATCTGATGTTATCATGGCTATTGTGATTGGGTCTTTGGATCAAGGGAATCCTTTGCATCTTCATGCAAATGATTCCAACTGTGCTTCTATTGTGTCTATCAAATTAATTGGGGTTGAAAATTATAGAATATGGGCTAGTGCTATGAAACTAGCCTTGCAAATTAAGCATAAATGGGTTTTATTAATGGAAATTTTTCTAGGGTTGATTATGTTGCTAGTGCCCCTTTGCTTGAACAATGAGATAGATGCCATGTTGTTATATTAAATTGGATCTTGAGTTCTTTATCTCAAGATGTGTACTTGGGCCATGTGTTTTTTTATAATGATGCTAGTGTGTGGAATGAATTAAAAGAAACATATGATAGAATAGATGGGTCAATTGTTTTTAATTTGTTACAAAAAAATAATTCTTTCAAACAAGGTGGTTTGCTTGTTTCTGAGTATTATTATAAGTTGATTTTTTTGTGGAATGAGTTTGATATTCTTACCAAACTCCCAAATTGTACATGTGCTGCTAGGGCAGAATTAAATGATCATGGTAAACTTTTAAAGTTGATGCAATTTCTTATAGGCCTTGATGATGTCTATCAGCCTATAGGAAGTAGTCAATTGACCAGGGAAATCATTCTTGAAGTCAAGGATGCCTTTGTGATCATTTCTAGGGAAGAATCCATAGAGGGATTCATTCTAGCTCTGTAAAGACTAAGAAACCTTAAGTTTCTGCTTTTGTTTCTAGACTTAATGATAATAAAAGAAGGGGAAACTCTAATTGGAACAATGTGAACAATAGTGGAAATAATGTGAATAAGGGAAAGTATGATAGCATGTTGTGTAAGATTATGGTTTAAAAGGTCATACTATTGATAGATGTTTTGAATCATTAGTTACCCACCAAGTTTTAAAAGGAATCCTAATCTTAAACCTTTTGAAAATTTTAATTATAACATAACTAATTTTGATGATACCAAAGGTACTTTTGTTGGTAACAATGATGTAAAAACATCTGCTGGCATTGTGTCTTTAACTAATGAGCAGGTTATGAAACTGACGAATCTTCTTAATGAAAAGAGTGGTTCTTCTGCCAATGCCAATATGGTAGGTAGTAGTTTTTGCTTTTTTTATAATTGCAATGTGTTTTTTAATCAGAACTTTTATAGATTCTTCTGTGCTAAAAACATGAACCTACATATAAGAATGAATCCTTAATTAGATCAGGAACTCTTAACATAGCCACATACTATATCATCAATAGACACTCACGATGATAAATTATACAAAGTAGTTAGAATTAAAACTTATAAATACATATTAGCATTTAAAAGGCACGTAAAAAATTAGTCTAACTAAAATTTATCAACTTAGCAACCATAACCATAACTTATACACAACCTATAAAATAATGCAATAAATTAAGAAATCAAAAGTTCTTAGCTCACCTCACATAACTTATAAAATCAAAAGTTATTACCACATATCAAGCTTCAGATATGAGACATTAAAACACAACGGAAAGCTTAAACAAACCACAAATTTTTATTCAAAATTCATCAACCGTATTCATGTATGGACCACATGATATCAAAGTTGTCACATGTTTGTTTCATATAGAAACTTCGCTAGTCACCTACCTAAGAGCTTGTTTGTATGCTGGCTCAAGCAGGATTTCATCTTCATTGTGAATACATTGTATAACTCGGATGTTCTTGGCAAAATATCACAATGATATTGCGTAGGACTCTTGTTAACAAGCTTGTGATCACCTGATGATGTTCATACAAGTGTTTGAAATGGAATGTGTCCTATCGAGCTTTTGATGAATCTCTGGGCTCTTGGACTCGATTAGTGCATTTTGGTTTTAGTAATCTGAGGCTGAGAGCAGGTATTTCAACTGTTAATATCAACGGATCTAGAAGTGAGATGTCAATAGGATAACGTGTGTATCTCCGTGACATATGAGGACAAGATTCTGTTGAGAGAATACCCGATATGGCTTGAGAAGGGTTGTGCTTTGCATCACTGGGTCCATGATGCATTTTTAATGTCAGCAATAACTTGTGTTCTGACAGAATATGTATTGACCCGGTTCTGCTTTAAGTTTTGTGGTGGGCTTCTTTTTTTAGACCCTATATCCCATTATTTCTCTTTTTATTTCTTCAACGCCTTCAATGCTTACCAAGACGTCATTACTTACTCCTTGTTGTGATTTGTTCCCAGTGTTTGCTTAATCTTAGCGGCCTTATTACCATATTACATTCATCTACAATCCATTCATAAGGATGCTATTTCTAACCCTTTTGGATTATCGTGGGGTAGATCCTCGGTTCTAGTCTGGATCATTGGATGATCCACCTAAACCACCTTATGACTTCAGAATCGTCGTTGAATTTAAGTTGTTGTTGGGTATTTGATATGAACCAGTTAAAACCTTTTCTTCAGCACATTGAGTCGATTTGATCATAATTTAATTACATTTTCTTCCATTTTTTTAAATAATAGAAACACTTAGTTTTGGAAACATACCATTGTGATTTTAAAATATGTCTTGAAAAATCTGTGGGACGAAAATTATGATCTGCATGATTGGTTTGGAACATTTTGATAATGTTTTGAATATATAAGAATGGTCGTTGATGATGTATCCAAGAACATTAAAACTTTGTTTTTCGAAAAACTCCCCCTCAAAAATAGGACCAATTGAGAAATTGTTGTCTTTTGAAAACATTGGAGAGGGTTGGTGTGTGAACACAAAATTTTGATAAGTTTATGAATTGTCATCAAGAAATTCTTGACAAAATTGTGTTCAACTTTTTGAAAAACCAATGTTAGAGAATTCTCTTATAACGCTAAGGGTAAGAGCACATGAAGCGTACACTTTCCATTGGTTCTTGAGCTAAAAACATTAAATGTCTAGTAAGAACAGTCAAGGACCAGAGAAAGAAACGTTAATTTTCTCGTTGTGGAGGATAAGTTATAAACCTTCCTTTTATTTGAGTCCGGGTTATTGTACTGACATTTGCACATAAGGCCATCTAGAAAATTGAAATGACATGTTTTGGTAAGTGATTGCAAACCTCGCGCGAACTTCATTTACACACCCGTGTACAATGGTTTTTCGACATTTCTAAGCACGTAATTGTTATCGATCAGAGACATGTCGAGTAGGATTCTTTTTGGACTTTTCTATTTTTAGATTTTGTATTTGTATTTATATACCTGTTGTCCTCAGCATTGCTTGTTGAAGGAGGAATAGTAATTCCAATTCTTGTCGTGAGGGTAAGCTGTATTGGCTGCTAGTGGAACAACTTTTGGACCAGCTTTGAACTGACCGGTCATTACTGTGTCTTGCAATTCTGAGTCTGAACGGTTATGATCCAGAAGTCATTTGATGAAGACAAAAAAAATTACGGGGGGAGGGGGCCCCACTTGAAATGATGGAACAGAATCAATTGACATGAGACTAGGCTTGATTGCTTGCGAACAAACGTATTTGTACAGTGAGGAACGGGGGCCTGAAGTGATTATTTTCGCAGACGCCATTTTACATTTGAAGATTGACCGGGGGCTTGAACTGATGTGTTTCAACGTCATTTTAAGCTTTGGAGGACACGAGGCTGAAGTCTTATTTTCACAGAACAAATTTGTCATTGATGTCCGATAAAGCATGAACTGATTGTTCAAACGTCAGTTATGCTTTGAGGACGAGGAACGGGGCCTGAAGTGTTATTTTCAGCAGACGCCATTTGATGAAGAACGAGGCTTGAACTGCGTTGTTCAAACGTCATTACCATGAAGACCGAGGCTTGATCTGCTGCGATCAAACGTCTTTTGAACATTGAGGAACGGGGCCTGAAGTGTTATTTTCAGCAGACGCCATTTGATGTAGCTCATCTTTTGTGAAACCATTCTGGCACTGGTTTCTTAGATATCAGTAATTTCAGCAACCACACTCTGAGATTTTCCTGCTTTTCATTGTATAGTGCATCTGCATTTAGGTCAATTCGTTGTTGTTTTTGACCATTGAATGACGTACCTGCACTTAAACCCAGAGTTTGTTTGCATGCATGAATATGAGGGATATCTACTATTGAAACCTTGTTGTGGGTTCTTTGCAACCCTTGGACACCGTCAAGAGGTTGGTAGTCTTTCCAGTTGGAACCCACCTAAGACAAACAGTCTTGAGAATTCTACCTGTTGGTTTCCACCTAAGACAAGATCTAGGATTCATTGTTTTCTCAGGGACAGTGGTAGTCTTTTTGTTTGAGAACCTATGTCCTTGGAGATCTTTTTATTTTTTTTTTATGTCTTTCTGGTTTCTTAGATTTGCAAATCGCTTCTACGGGCATATATCTCTTTGTTGTCTTATGAGATTTTGCATCCTTATTCTGTGCAGAGGCACCGAGGATTTTAACCTTTGAGAGGTATTCTAAGACGCTTCATCATGATTTGCACTGGTAAAGGCACTTTTTGCATGTAGGAATGGCAAGTCATTGACTTCAAGAAAGGCTTTTGTTTCTATGTTCTCCTAAGTGAACATTTTTGTTTGAAAACCCGACTACTATTGATGCTGCCAATTCCTAGGCTTTTTGGTTTGCAACCTATTAGCAGTGTTGGGTAATCTAGCAAGGGACCATATCATACTTGGTTTTCCATTCACTTCTTTGTCTTTTTGAAAGTTTGTGCACTTTTCTTAGCTTCTCTAGTAGTAGTTATGAAACATTGTCATTTGAGCCACTTTTTCCCTTGGTGACTGAGGTGAAACATGCTTGATTGATGTGACACATGTTTGGGCATTCCTAGAAGGGCCAGGTGCAATAACATTGGTGTTTTGACTGTTTGTTTTTAATCTGAGGAATTCTATGAGTGACTTGTTTAAACAAAAAAAAAACCCCCCCCCAAATTGACACATTAGTTTTTATTAACCGACTGTTTCTTTTGAAAATTCTCATTCAGGAGAATTTGAAAAAGGAAGTCGGTTTTTCCTAAAAACTGATGGGTTTGGAATTCGTTGAGCATTTGGTTGGGGATTCGAACAAAAGACGTTTTTTAAAATGAGTTTCCACAGACTTTCCGTTGCAGTTTCTTGAGTTTTTAAATACGTCTATTGCTATGTTCCTTGTATTGCATTTGAGGCTTTCAAATCTTGTTTTCATGTTAATGTTTCACGTTCTTTTCAAAATACATTTGATCGTTTCTTTGCAAACTGAGTTGTTTTTCATTTGTTCTTTACATTCGTTGTTTAAAGCAAGTTCAAGAGAAATCGAGTGTTTTTCAAGTTTAGAAAACTTTTTAACAAATTATCTATGAAACTTTTTGTTAACAGATTAGTTTTGTTTCAAAAGTTTTGTACAAGACATTCCATTCTTTGACTTTATGAAGATACAAGCATTGTAAATGCAGTATAGCTTTTAAATCGCATGAGAATGCAATTAGGACATGATCACATCTTTAGACACACACTCTTCGAGAAGTAGATCATATATGTTTGAAAAATCAGCCTTTCTGATTCAGTTCGTGAAGCTCCTTTTCAAGGGAATAACGTACTCAAATCGTTCATTCATTGCTCTTTTTATATTCATGAACAAATACAATGACTGTGTCCAGTATAGTTTGTTTGAAAGAGGCTTTAATAAGGTTTTGATCAAACTTCCATAGTCCTTAGCAGTTGGGTTTGGAAATGCACTACTAGTATGATTAGGACCAAGTTTCTTGACAAATTATTGGTTCTAAAATGTAATTGAAGTTGTTGTCATTTCGTTATAAGTTGTCTACTTTTACTAATGGATTTCGATATGGGTAGAAAGGCAACGTTTTTAGCAATGTTTGGCTTTGTCCTAACAAACATTTTTCTCCACATTGTCTTCCTAAACTTCTTTTAGCGCGTTCTAAACTGACAATGATAGGTTTTTGATGGTCGGTTTTGAAAGTTTCATAAAGATGTTTTGTCTATGTGTAATCATATGGTTCACTTTGTATTTATCCAATTTGATCTACTCTCCTTTGTCATGAGTCACTGCTCTTCCCTTCATTAGGGCAAATCTGTTTGCGGATGAAGTATTCTTATGGATCTATACACGAGGACTTTTCAGATTGAGCTATCTTGAGGTACTTTGGATTGCAAAGGTTGATCTAATTATACGTTTGCGCATTTGGGTGGACTAAAATTGTGAATGGTCTGAATTGTCTGATGCCTTTTTAAGAATCTTCATTAAAAACTTTATTTGTTTATCCATTTCAATCATCTTGTCAATATCTCTTCCTTCCTTAACCTTTAAATCCGAAATGACCTTACTTTTCTCTTTGAGTTGACCTTCAAATTGTGACCTAGTTAACAGACTCTTTTTTACTAGCTCATCGTGTTTCTGATTGACAACTGATATTTCACAGGCTTTAGTTTTCAAACCTTCTTTAATTTTAATGTCTTTTGAAGCTTATGTACTAGTGTTTATTTAACTTTGTTGTGAAGTATTTTATAATCACTCGTAACGGACATTAAGGGTCGTGTACTTCTCAAGCTTAGTCTGTTTGGTCTGAAGTGCAATTAGACAACTATCCCGACTGCTAGTAGCCTCCCTAAGAGCCCTACTAGTCTCATCAAGGTTAGTTTTGCACTCTTCCAATTCTTGAGTCAATGATGCATTTGCTTTCTTTAATTGCTTTAAAATCGTTTTGTTTTCCTCAGTATCAAGAGTTAAATTTGCAATTAAATTAGCAAGCGCAACACGCTCATCAACACATTCAGCCGCATTTTGATCAACCTGATTATCATTAGTACATATATTTGATGAATCAGGAATGACATTGCTATCATCCTTCTCCAAAACATATGTGTCGTTAATGGATTCAGGTTGCTCAGAATGTCGTCTCACATTGGCAAACACATCATTTTCATCATGGTTTTTGACTGTTCCAGTGGCTGACAGTAGAACTGGATCTGCAGGCGTAAGACTTCTGAATTCTTTGCATGAAACCGTAATGTGTTCTAATTTCTTCTTTTCACTCTCTTCATCTGATTACAATTCCATACTGCTTGGTTTCATCTCCTGAACTTGTAACCGATGATTTGAACTCTTGAACCTTGCACTGTTGATTCTGCAATGTCTTTCACTCACTTTTTCAAAGTCATCTTAAGATCTTCTTAATGACTTGCTCTTTATATTATACATTGCTCCATGCGAGTTTCATGTTTTGGTGATGTTTCATTGAATGTTGAGCTGTCTATTTTAGTGTAATCTCTGAGGTTTCTATTACTTCTCGATCTGGTGAAAAAGATCTTGAAATACAATTTGAGGGCCTTAAACAAGTCAGAGTTATGAACCTTTCAAAACATGTTACTTGATCACACTATAGAGCGGATTTGGAATCCATTCTCTGTGAAGTGTTTCTGCTTTGACGGAAGTGTTTCTAAGTGCAGTTATGTGTTGAGATAACTGAAACTTGAAGGTTTGAAACTACACCAAAGAGTTCGTTGCAAAAGCTTATTGACACCATATACTCTGTCTCGTAGAGGAAGCTGAGTGGATGATTTAAGTGCATTTAATTCGTTCAAGGATTTTCTTTGAAAATTTATGCTGCATATGTAGTTCTGTATATCTAGATCTCCTAAAACTCGATCCGAAGATGAAGCTACCTTTGTTCCATTTTATCTGTGAATTATGACGTGTAAAAGATTTGTTGGATCTTAAGTGGATATTATGTGAATTGATGGATGTGCGTTTTGAATACAATAGAGTTCACGGGATTTTACAAAGTCTATGATTAGAACCGATAAATATTTAACGGGATTTTACAAAATCATAGACAAACCGTGAATGATTGATTCGGAATCAGAGGCACAAAGATTTAATTGTCTAAAAACAGATAATTTTCTGGCTAGGGTTACAAAGCTGTTTGTTTAAATAGGCCACAAACTGAATACGGGCCTTAAATAACAGAATGGGCCGTGAGCTATTAGAACAAAAACAAGTCAAACACAAATTCCAATAAATATGAAAATGTCAATAATTCATGGTAAACGACTTTTTGGGCCTCGAAAAAATCTGAACTAGCTAAAAGGTGGATACAATGTATCCGTCTCGTTTTTTTCTCTTCGATTTGAGAGGTCAGGGCCTGAAAACGGACTTAGACTCAAAAGTTATGGATGTTTTACTGAAAACCTTTTCTTCACCTCACACAAAAAAAATTCTTAGCAAAACCGCTGCAAATTAGTAACACGCGGTTTTTGCAACTCGCCGTTAATAGTATCGCCATTCGCAACTTCGCCTGTTAGGCAACTCGCCATTCGCACTCGCCGTTAGCAATCGCCGGTAGCACTCGCTGTTTTAGCAAATCGCCGTTGACCCTAGGTCAAAAACGCCCGCCTGGACAACTTCCTTAAAATCGTGGATCTTTGTCAAAGCCGCACAAAGAATGCCAAGTATGAATTTTGCAAATTTTCACTAAATGAGCTTATTACCCACGAATCTAAGCTAAACCATATGTTACTTAGTGAGTGTTATAAACAAAGATTTAATCACACCACTAACCCTTGTTTCTTCGAAAATCTTCCAATATGAAGCAACTCTCCACGAAGAACACTAACCTTTTAAAGCTTATAATCCGAGCTAGGAGCTTGTTTAACACACAAAATTTTAAGCACTCTTACCTTTTGATATGTAGAACAAGTGAAGATCAAGATTAACAAACAAATAAGCCCAAAAAAAATTGAGCCGTGGGTTTTTTTTGTCATAATATAAGCCACAAATTTGAGCTTGTTTTACCACACGAATCAACCACGAATCTACACGTAGCTCTAATACCAATTGTAGGATCCCGTAATCACTTCATAACATATAACATACACGAATCAAACTAGAAAAGAGAAAGAAAGATTGAGTTGTTTAGAGAGAGAAAGAGGAGAGAGAAATGAGAGAGAAAAGAGATATTGGATTTTTGATAGAAATGAGATTTTTGAGAATAAATATTTTCAAAAGGAAAATATCTATATATATATCCCTACGCATTTATTGTGACGCGCATGATATTTAACTAGGACTCGGGCTCGGGTTTTGCTTGGGATTAAACCCGAAACATATACAATATTAGATTAACTATCGAGCCCGATTCCCGATATTATTCTATTACAACATTAACTAATTAAAGACCGAAGCTCCATCGTAGAGTGACCGGGCTTCCTTGTTTGACTCAATAAATTGAGGCTAACAGATCATATCGAAGATATACTACCCCATACTAAAATTAAACATTGTCCTCAATCTTTCCTAGTCTAAGGCTTATAACCCCATACTAGAACTCAAAAAGTCGAATGCATAACCCGAGCAAGGAGAAAGTATCATAAAAATCTTAAGCCGTTTATCAAGTATGCTAAAAGATAAATGTTAGTCTATAATAATCTAGGATATCGGATTTCCCTAAACTAACGGCAAGCAAAGGCTAGGAAGCTCGAGTGGAACGGGACAAAATACCGAACACGAGAGTCTTTAAAATTTTTGGGTCAATCCTACAAACAATCACAAGCAAAAAGAATCGGAAGAGTACAAGCCTCCTCACATCACATTAGAATAAGAAAGAAGATAGATGGATAAGCATGAGGTGCCTCCCATGAAGTGCTTTGTTTTTGGCCACCGTGTCACATAGCTTGACTCGATCCTCGAATTCATTCGTTCTTGGAGAAAGTTTGGAGATCCGGGACTACCTGTGATGGTATGTCCCTTCCGAAGTAATGCTTCACACGATGACCATTCACCTTAAAGTTTAGACCATCAGGTTGAGATAACTCGATGGTTCCTTATGGAAAAACTTAGGTGATGGTGAAAGGTCCCGACCAACGAGTTTTAAGCTTTCCCGATAATATCTTTAGACGAGAGTTGAAGAGTTAAACTCGATCACCAACATTGAAAATGTGGTTTTTGATCTTAGAGTTGTGAAGCTTCCTCGTCCTCTCTTTATATATCAAAGAATTATCATAAGCTTGATCACGAAGCTCATTAAGTTCATTAATTTGAAGCTTTCGGTGATCACGCGTGGTTTTAAGATCGAAATTAGCATGTTTCATAGCCCAATATGCTTTATGCTCTAACTCGATAGGTAAATGGCAAGACTTTCCGTACACGAGTTTGTAAGGGGTACAACCAATCGGTGTCTTAAAAGTGGTACGAAATGCCCATAAAGAGTCATCTAATTTGTCAGACCACGAGGTACGGTTTTCTCCAACCGTCCTCTCAAGAATATGTTTTCAAGTCCACGATTGGAACATCCACTTGACCACTCGATTGAGTGTGAATAAGACCGGTAGCCAAGATGAGTGTGGCCCCATACTTAAACATTACTTTAGAAAATTGATCATTACAAAAATGGGTCCCACGATCGCTTATAATAGCTCTAGGTGTTCCGAATCGGGCAAGAAGAGATTTTAAAAACTTAACTACAACTCGAGCATCATTTGTGGGGAGCGCCTTCGCTTCTACCCACTTTGAAAGATAGTCAACGGCAACGAGGATGTATTTATTCCCTCGTGAAGACGGGAATTGACCCATAAAATCGATACCCCGTACATCAAAGATTTCACAAACTTGAATAGCGTTTTTGTAACACCCCCAAAATGGGTCGCAGCGGAATAAGGATCCGGGGCATGTTACTTCAAGATCAACAGCACAAGATATATACAAGAACGACACAAAAGTCGTTTTAAACTGATACATTGGATTTAAAAGATATATTACAAAAGCTTATAGCTTTAATTGTTCTTTGTTTCATGTTACAAAAGACAACATATATTTCCCAAAACATGATACACATAAGTCTTTAACTGTACAATCCAAAACATTATCCAATGCATCCTTGGCATCTCGTGCCTAATGACCTCCTGAAAACATTGCTTAAAACGTCAACAAAATTGTTGGTGAATTCATAGGTTTATGTAATTAAATTATGCAGGACCGCAAGACTTTCACGTGATGTTTACAACATATGCCAACAATCACAAAACCAGATTATTGTTGCACTAAGCTCATGACACCGAAGCTCAACTATATTTGCTATTTTAGCAGTTATTTTGCCCGTACAGATGTTGTAACCCGCAACATCCAAGTCCGACATGGTCAACGTTCGTTCCTAGTGATAGCTAATCACCCAAACGGGGAGGTTAATCCCAATAGATCTATTTATATCATTCGCGCTCACATAATGTAATTCACAACTACATCTATGCAATTAACAGTTCATGAATAATGGGCTTCAGGGAGGGTTATCACTACTTAGGCAAAACACATAATCAATATACTTTCAACACTTGCGTCCATTATAAACAAAGCATGTTTCTCACCCAAATAATATAAATTCAGTGTAAAACTTGTAAAAAGTGGGCTATGAACTCCACCTTTGAGTACAGATAGCTCAATTTATTCAGAGAAAACGTCACACAAGTCGATATGCAACCTATTTAAATTAAGGCTGATTGTATAAGTACTGAGTACTTTTAATTAACATCAACTGAAAGTATAATTTATAGTTGTTAAATCATACTATCGTTCGGGTATCATAAATAAAGAGGGTCATGTACTTGACGTACGGAGGAGTTTAGGACACTTTAAATCGTAAAATCCAAACAATCATCGATATCCATCGAAGAGGCCTCATATGACTCCCTAGTATTATAGCACTTTGATAACCACTCAATATTCTATATAGCATAATCACCGACTAATCGTTTTAGTAAAATAATATTTATAAAGTGAAAACGTTTATAAATATACTTTTCGTAAAAATGACCTAACTTGGTCGTTTTAAGCCCGTTGCTCGCGTTTCTTACGTCCACGTCTTCGTAGTAAGACGAGTGATCAAAATATTACATTTTCAAGTTTTCATGTTTCTGCCATGAATAGTGTTTTTACTGTTCACAACAGCTATATACCCGTTTTTACGTCTTAATTAGCGTAAACTCGTAATCGCGATAACTTATTCGTTTTAACTCCGATTTTAGTGATTCCTTCGAGTACGTTCTCGTTATTAAAAGATTTATAATATTTTACAAAGTTGTCCACTGATGAATAGTGATTTTTACTGTTCATAGTTTATAAAATTACTTTTATAAACTTTAATTATCGAAAATGTCGTAGTTTATTCGTTATAGTTCCGTTTTTAACGATTCTTTCGAGTACGATCTCGTAATTAAAAGTTATATCATATTTTAGATGTTTTAAAAATAAAAGTTGCTGTAATGAATAGTAACTTTTATAAAAATAGTTTTATAAAAGTATTTATAGTCGTAAACTCGTTTTTAACGTATCTTTCTCGTTATAAATCCGTTTTTCGAGTTTCTTATCATTTTGGAATCGTCATGAGGCGTATTATAACTTTAAAATATCAAAAGCTACTGTCTTGAAGTCGAACTCCAACAGCCCTTAATTATTTTGGTGTATAACTTTATAAAAACCTTGTTTTTATGTATTATTAACTTAGTAGTTTACTATAAAAACTCTTAAAAACACATTTGACACTTGTGGTACTTATAATAAAGTCCAATATCATCCCTAGTCCTTGTAAATTCATTGTAACAAGTTCAACCCTTTTACTTTCATTACTTTCATTTGTATTTACATTAGATAACTTTAAAACCCTAATTAGTCCTTAAACACGTTTATACTTAAACCATAAGTTAACATCTTTATAGATCTATTTTTCCATGATATTTATAACATTAGGACATGAGAATAAGTGTATAAATTGATAAACTCAAATAAAAACCCATTTTACACATTTAAAAGTCATTAGTGGTGATTTAGCCGTAAATAACATATAACACATAAAATCACAACAATTAAAAGTATGAAGGATTTAGAAAGACCTTAGTGATGATGTATAGGATGTAAAATGAATGCTAAACCCGTGTTTAGACTTAAATCCAAGCTTTCAAGCTTATAACCCTAGATTAGGTTTCCAAAACCCTAATCTTTACTTTTTCTTCTTAATACTTGCAAATGGTGATCCAAGGCTTGAATATGACTTAATACATCTTAGGATTGATGTATAAAGAGATGTATGGATTGTAGAAAAATTTCGTATGATTTGTTTATATGAGCTTTTGAGCCGTGAGCTTCAAAGAGAGACAAGGAAGGTTTTTGGTGATTTTTGTTAAGTTTCTATGAAAGAAAGAGTTCATGTATGCTATATATAGGGAAAATATCTTACTAACCTAACCATGGTTACTTTCTAACCCTTGCTCAAGGTTAACTAACCAAGTGACTCATGGTGTAAGAGTTAGCTTCCTAGATCTTTCCTAAATATCTAGATATTACTTAATATCTAGATATTATGCAAGTTGATAATTCTTGGTTTATAACTTGAAAATTTCGGCACAATATACATACATGTGATGTTATATTTATTATTTTGGGTATTGGGTATAATCGTGGGTATTCGTTTAGGCGTAGTTAGGTTTTAGAACTTCCGGGAATGCCTAAACGCATTTTATCGTGAAACGTAAGCATTTTACGTAACCAATAAAATAAGATGAACAAAGTTATTAATTATCCTCATAATAATCATATAACACTTGCTTGATGTAAACATTTAATTGTTTAATGCCCGTTTACATTGTATGATCATTTTCAGTCTACGCGATTTAGCTTAACGATTAAAATTAAAAGTGAACGCGTACGAGAAAAAAAATAAATAGTGAAATTAAATAGTATTGTAAATGACCTGAAAATACGGAATGTTACAGTCCTTCCCCGTTAAATGAGCCTTGTCCTCAAGGCTCAAGTTGCGACATTTGACGAAGGTACGGGTTCGGAGAAAAGATGCGGATATTTTATCCGGAATTGGTCTTCTCGTTCCCAGGTATACTCAGCTCCTTGCCGAGAGTTCCAACGAACTTTGACTAATGGGATTCTTCTTCGCTTTAGCTTCTTCACATCTCGTTCCACGATCTCAAGAGGTTCTTCAACAAAACGAAGATTTTCATCAATCTCGATCTCATCCAAAGGCACTTGAACATCTGGCTCCGCCAAACATTTCTTGAGGTTTGACACATGAAACGTGTCGTGAACACAACTTAGCTCCTGGGGTAACTTCAGCCGATAAGCCACCGGTCCAACACGCTCGATGATTTCAAATGGTCCGACATATCGTGGTGCTAGTTTTCCTTTCTTACCAAATCGTACCACTCCCTTCCATGGAGATACCTTCAGTAACACTCGGTCTCCAACTTCGAATTCAAGAGGCTTACGTCTCTTATCAGCATAGCTTTTCTGGCGACTTCTTGCCGTTTTCAATCTTTCCTTGATTTGAAAAATCTTTTCAGTCGTTTCTTGCACAATTTCTGGTCCAATAAGCTGACTTTCTCCAACTTCAGTCCATATTACGGGGGATCTACATTTCCGCCCGTACAGAGCCTCAAATGGTGCACACTTAATGCTTGTGTGGTAACTGTTATTATAAGAAAACTCAATCAATGGAAGATGAGTATCCCAACTGCCACCAAAATCCATAACACAGGCTCGAAGCATATCCTCCAGCGTCTGAATAGTACGCTCACTCTGACCGTCGGTCTGAGGGTGGTAAGCTGTACTCATGTCTAGTCTTGTACCCAATGCTTCCTGAAGAGCTTGCCATAAGTGTGACGTGAATCGACCATCACGGTCTGAAATGATTGACACCGGCACACCATGTCTCGCTACAATCTCGTTGACATAAATCTTTGCCAGCTTCTCGGTTTTGTAGTCCTCACGAATAGGTAGGAAATGAGCCGACTTGGTCAGTCTATCCACAATGACCCAAATCGTATCATACCCACTGCTGCTTTTAGGCAACTTTGTGATAAAGTCCATTGCTAACTTTTCCCATTTCCACTCAGGAATTTCTGGTTGCTGAAGAAGTCCTGAGGGTTTCTGGTGTTCGGCTTTAATCTTAGAGCATGTAAGACATCTGCTAACGTACTCAGCAATGTCTCTCTTCATACCAGGCCACCAATACAAGTCTCTCAGATCATAGTACATCTTATCTGCACCCGGATGTACTGAATATCTAGATGTATGAGCTTCATCCATGATTAATTTCCTTACATCTCCAATTGATGGAATCCAGATACGATCAAAGAAGTAAATTTCACCATCAGCTCGTTGCTCAAAGTGTCTTTCTAATCCTCTTAGCCATTCAGCTGGGGCTTTGAGATCCTTGGAAGCTTCGCTCTGTGCTTCCAAAATCTTAGTCTTAAGTCCAGAATGAATAGTAATACTCATAGCACGTACTCGTCTCGGCTTGAGTCTTTCTTTTCTGCTCAAGGCATCTGCCACCACATTTGCCTTGCCTGGGTGGTATTTGATCTCGCATTCATAATCACTAAGAAGCTCGATCCACCGCCTTTGGCGCATATTCAACTCTTTCTGATCGAATATGTACTGGAGACTCTTGTGGTCAGTGTAGATGACACTTTTCGTACCATAAAGATAATGTCTCCAGATTTTAAGGGCAAACACCACCGCACCCAATTCCAGGTCGTGGGTGGTATAATTATTCTCATGTATCTTCAACTGTCTTGACGCATATGCTATCACTTTGCCTTGCTGCATCAGCACGCACCCAAAACCTTGTTTTGATGCATCACAATAGACCACAAAGTCATCGGGTCCATCGGGGAGTGCTAACACAGGAGCATTGCATAATTTCTCCTTCAGAATTTGGAAAGCTTCCTCTTGCTTATCGCCCCACACATATGCCTTATTCTTTTGAGTCAACAGGGTGAGGGGCTTTGCGATCTTGGAGAAATTTTCGATAAACCTTCGGTAGTAACCTGCCAATCCTAGAAATGAACGGATTTCTGTTGGTGACTCAGGGGTCTTCCAGTTCTTGACTGACTCAACCTTGCTAGGATCCACGTGGATACCGTCTCGGTTGACCACATGTCCTAGGAACTGAACTTCCTTCAACCAAAATTCGCACTTTGAAAATTTGGCGTACAACATCTCCGTCTTGAGTAAGTCTAGAATTGTCTTCAGGTGGACTTCGTGCTCTTCTTCTGACTTGGAGTAGATTAAAATGTCGTCAATGAACACAATTACGAATTTGTCCAAATACGGCTTGCAGACGCGGTTCATTAAGTCCATAAATATTGCTGGCGCGTTTGTCATCCCAAATGGCATGACTGTGAACTCAAAGTGCCCATATCGGGTTCTAAACGCGGTCTTCGGTATATCTTCTTCTCGGACTCTCAACTGATGATATCCGGAACGAAGATCTATCTTGGAGAAGCAACACGCACCTTGTAATTGATCAAACAAGTCATCAATTCTGGGAAGAGGGTAACGGTTCTTTATAGTCAACTTGTTTAGTTCCCTGTAGTCAATACACATTCTCATCGAACCATCTTTCTTCTTGACAAAAAGCATGGGTGCTCCCCATGGTGAGTGACTTGGTCGAATAAAACCCTTCTCTTGAAGTTCTTTGAGTTGGTTCGACAATTCTAACATTTCTGAAGGGGCTAATCGGTATGGGGATCTAACAACTGGTGATGCGCCTGGAATCAGATCGATGCGAAATTTTATCTCTCGCATAGGAGGTAAACCTAACAGATCATCTGGAAATACCTCAGGGAAGTCTCGGACAACGCGGATGTCATCAAGCTTTTTCTTATCATCCTTGATACACGCAAGTGATCCAAGATCCTTTTCCGGCCTTTCGCCTTGAACTTCTAGAATCTCTCCATTTGGAAGAGGAATACGGACAATCTTCTCATAACAATTGATGACGGCTCGGTGGTATGCCAACCAATCCATTCCAATGATAACATCAAAACTTCCTAGCTGGGTTGGTAACAAGTCTATTTTGAACTCGTGATTTAACAAGACTAAGGTGCAATTACGTAAAATGGTATTGGTGCTAACGACTTTTTCGTCTGCTAATTCAATTTCATAACTAGTGTTTAAAGTGGTTGGGGCAATATCAATAAAATGTGTAAACGAAGAAGATACAAAACTCCTCTCAGCACCAGAATCGAAGAGGATACAAGCGTAGTGATCATTAAGAAGAAACGTACCCGTGACCACATTTAGATTCTGCTATGGATTTTCAACCACCACGTAAGCTCTCCTACGATCTCCCTCATTCTGCTAGGTCCTTGCTTTTGGACACTTGTCCTTGTAATGTCCTTTCTCACCATACCCAAAACATGTCACATTCTACAGGAAGTCATTACCTGCACCCTGAAGCCTAGCTCTACAATCCTTCTCCAGGTGACCCATTCTTTGATATCTTTGGCACTTTGATGGAGACGGTCCATGATGATGTAAGTTGCACCGATTGTATTTTGGTAAATTTCCAGCATAAACCCTACCTTCAGCTGGGGCTGCAGCATATGCCCTGACAGTTTCCTGTCTCTTGTTTTGTTGTTGGTGATGATTGTTGTTTCAATTGCGGTTATTGTTGTTGTTATGGTTATTGTTGTAGTTAGGGTTATTGATTGACCTTCTAGTCCTATGTTTCGCTTGGCTTTATATAAAGCAATTAATTTCTGTGGTATATCAGGTAACTGTACATCACAGATCTTGAGGTGGAGTCGGTGATCTTTTCCTGTTACATTAATTGCGTCGTCCTTCGATGATTAAAATAATTTTCTACGTCATAACTACTCAAGATAATCTCACAAATTAGATCTTCATATACATGTTCTTATAAGCTACAAAGTAACCTATCCAAAATTCCAAATCTTTCACATTCACAGTGTGTCTTTTAATGTGACATCCATTCCATTAAGATTCTCAGCATACATAGGTATTTGACAAAAGCACTCTTTTTATGACATCTGGAACGTACCTAACGAATAGCAGACTAATACCGCTGAAACATTATTGACAGATATTAAACGCAGTGAATTATAACCTTTTACCAATACTCCGTGGGATCACAAGTGCATTCTGGAATAGAACGCGATTATTGAAATCAAGATGTCTCGTATTTTTAGTAGCAAGTTAGGCTGGTATAATTTTTTTATCTTTTGTGAAGGATGATACACACTACGATTCCTTGTTGTAAATAGAAAAGTCATATTTTAATTATTATATTTATTTTTATTACATCTATGTAACTGCAGAGATAATCTAAATGTCAGGATCGCGATTATTCTTATAAAACATAACTTTTGTTGTAATAAGAAATTGTTATCTCACTAGCAACTTATTTAATATGTTTTGAATTTTCATTTTCCGTATCCAAATAGATAATAGCTGTGTATGACAAACTCTTCGGGGTTTTGTCGGTTTTAAAGGCAACAAAGAGGCTAATTTGATGTTGTATATAAATTTGAAAAAGAGATGATGTTTTTATTATTTTTTTCAAAATCTGGATCATAAATTTTTAGATATATGTAATTATATATTATGTAAATATTAGCATTTAAGAACTTGAGATTGAGAAGTAAGAGACTATACACCGCACTCACTTGCTCGCCTTGATCACTGCGATTTGTTTGACTTTGTCTTGTTGGCACTGATGGTCCAGAAATTCCTATGTTTTGCCTTCTTCTTCTTCTTATGTCTGGACATAGCTGCAATATGGGGTTGGAAGTCTCAAAACTTGCAGTATAGTCGAAACATGCTCGACATATATTTTTTGATTTATAACAAAATAACACCATAAATGTAACACTAACGTTTCTGAAGTCTAACAGCGTACCTTTCAATGCTTCTCTTTCAAGCAAAACTGTGCCATCTAAGAAGAACTAAAACTCTCCTCGAACCACACATGCGTCCTCCATTCTGAACCGGTTGCATTCTCAACAATCACGCATTAAGGGAAAAAAGCATAACACATTAAAAAGTATAACCTCGCCAACATGGCCGAAGCGCTCAATAACACCTGGGCACAATCATCCGGGATTATATTTATTTCTTTTTGGACTATCAAGAACTATGCAGGATGTTTAAGTACGCTCACAATCATTTCGTGAAGCATGTTGCAATCGTTGTTTTTTCCGTTGTACCGTACATACGCCTCTATTTAACGACGTTATTTCATTTTTTAGTCTCTTAAGCTCAATGTAATAAATTTTGAACTAATAGAACTTTTTTTATAAAAAGACATCTACACCACTATGCTATCGCTTATATTTTAAGTCTGTACCCCAGGCTTACAGATAATTAACAAACATCTTTTTACCAACAACAATATTTTACCTGATTCCCGATACTTTCCTATTACAACGTTAACTAATTGATTGACCGAGACTTAAATACATAATGAACGAACTTCATGTTCGACTCAATATTTTGAGGCTAACAATTTTCCATTTTAGTTGTATTTTTTTTGTTCATTTACTCCACTAAGCTAAGCTCACCTTTTTTCGGTTATGAGTGCAACTTGTTCAAGTACATAAGCTCGACTTAATAACCTCATAACCAAAAAAAGTCGGCTCATGAGCTTTTCTAAATACAAATGAGCCCGTAAGCTGGTAAAATTAACTAATCCAAACACCACCTTGTTCATTTTCCATAGTTACAGCTCATAAGAAGCTAACGACTACTTTGAGACACTACAACTATACAATGTTTTATGAGAATAGCACACATTGCACATATCATCAAAGTATACTAACATTAATGTAACTAAAACGGATTCGCAAAAATATAGTAGATAGAAAGCTACAATCAAACTAAAACACCTACCTCTGGTGTGTATGATGCAGGAGGCAGCCTCCGAATTTGTTTCTAATTTCCATTGTGAAACAACTTGATTTGCAGGTGCTTAAAAGACACAACACAACACTGTAATTGGGTAATTTTTAATTTCTCTATTATCATTGTTTTTGGGTTAAACCTATGATAAATATGATATCAAAATCAGATATGATTATATAGTGACAATACAAACTCTTTCATTCGTACAACACTTCTATGATGCTTATAAAATTTCAAAACTATGTCTTCGAGGCTAATGGAACTTGAAGATACATCCAAAGAGAGGACAGACCATTACTCTTAGTCTTGCATATACCCTAATATCCTTCAAAATTATAG
>BQNB010007744.1:26928-92467 GCA_026074375.1 Tanacetum coccineum | reverse complement strand
GCCTAAAACAGCAAAGCAAGCTATAAGAAACACAAATGTGATTAAACCAGGCATGTATCGAATTGCAAGTAGTACCACACAAACTAGAGCACCATAGTTGAATCAGACTTCTGGGAATACTAATCCTCGCGTATCTACATCTATAGGAGTAGCTCACAAAACTAATGTTAGCAGACCACAGCCTAGGAGCAAACAAATGAAAGATAAGGTCGTGCCAAACACTAGTCATGTGAAGTTTAAGAAGACTGAAGTAGATAAACACCCTAGGATTTCTAGTATTTCTAATCAAACAAAGTCTGTAACTGCGTGTAATGACAGTTTAAATTCCAGAACTTCGAATGTTAATGTTGTTTGTGCTACTTGTAAAAAATGTGCGTTTAATTCGAATCATGATGCTTGTGTTTCCAAGTTTTTAAAAGACGCGAATGGTAGAACTAAGAAGCCTAATGTAGTGTCTATTAGTACTAGAAAACCCAAAAGTCAAGCGAACAAATCTGTTGCAACACCTCATAAGAAAACAGTTGCATCAGATACCACTATTCAGAAACCCAAGAGTTACTTTAAGGAATTGTATGAGAATACAAATAAGGCATGGAAATGGTGGATAGAAAAGAAATGTCCATCAGAATACAAATGGACACAAACGACACCTTCTAGGCCTAGTCTTAAATGGAAACCAACGGGTAGAATCTTTAGTAATGTTCGTTCTAGGTGGATTCCCACAGGAAAGTTACTCAACTCTTGTACGGGCAAGGTTGACAGTGAACCCGCGCATGGTTCAATAGTAGATATCCCTCATATTCATGCATGCAAACAAACTCTGGGTTTAAGTGCAGGTACATCATTCAATGGTCAAAAGCAACAACGAATTGACATAAATGAAGACGCACTATACAATGAAAAGCAGGAAAATCTCAGAGTGTGGTTGCTGAAATTTTTGATATCTAAGAAACCAGTGCCAGAATGGCTTCACAAAAGATGAAATCTTCATGAAAATGATGTTTGAACAAAGCAGTTCAAGCCTCGGTCATCAATGTCTAATGACTTCTGATCATAACCGTTCAGAACTCGGAATTCAAGACCACAGCAATGAACCGTCAAGTTCAAAGCTGGTTCCAAAAGTTGTTCCTCTAGCAGTCAAGACAGCTACATCACGACAAGAGTTGGAATTACTATTCCACCATCACATAGCAAAGCTGAGGACAACAGGTAAATATATACAAAATTAGAAAAATAGAAAATTTCCAAAAAAATTCTTCTCGACATGTCTCTTGGAATCGATAACATCTACGTACCTAGAAATGTTGATTAACATCGACACGGGCGTGTAGATGAAGTTCGAACAGGAGTTTCAAATGCTTTTAAAACATGTCATTTCTAATTTTTCTTAATGGCTTATGTACAAATATCAGTACGTAACCCGGACTTCAAATAAAGGAAAGTTTATCTAAGAAGATAACTTATCCTAACAACGAGAAATTCAACGTTTCTCGGTCTTGAGCTGTTCTTACAAGACATTCAAAGTTTTAAGCTCAAGAAAAAGGATAGTGTACGCATAAGTGCGCTTACCCTTAGAGTTGGAAGAGAAGTCTTCTAACATGATGTTTTTCAAAATGTTGAACACAATTTTTTCAAGAATTTCTCACCTTAATAAATTATACAAAAAATCATCTAAGTTCATTTATGAGTTTACTAACTACCTTGTGATTCTCAAGTACCCATTACATGTACAAATATCCTAAATAAAATCAAACTTCAAAACTGTCCCAATTCGGATCTGATTGCAGACTTAAAAGTATGTCCCCAAATCTCATACTTAGATACACAATCAGAAGCTCTCCTTCTAGGGTTTCTTTATATACATATTGAAATTAATCTCTGTAGATTGTCTAACTTTAATTCCACTTTTAATTTAGGGTTTTACCTTCCCAAACATGACCTAATTTTGACCCGTATTTACTGTTTATACGAGGAGAAATATAATTAAAATGTGATCCTAAAAGTACTCCCAAAGTGCTATCCGAAAAAGTTTTTATGGTTACGATCTCATGCCCTACAACAGCTTAATTCACGAAATCGATACTTCTGGTCATAGTCAAAAGTTGGTAAAGGTCTAGGTATTTGTCCTATGATCCAAACCAGGAACCGGAGAGGATCTACCCAAGTACCCTCCATAATTAGAAATAGCAGTCCTTAGTATTATTGGAGATAGATGTATATGGGAAGAAAGCCGACTAAGATTGACGTAAAACACTGAACAATTCACAACAAGTGTGTTTAGTAATGACGGGTCTTTGGTAAGCATTGAAGGGTTGAAGAATTAATAAGTAATATTTTCTGAGAATAAAGGTAGTAAGAGAAAGAAGCCCTGCCACACAACTTAGGCAAGAAACAAAACCTGGGTCAATTACCATATGCTCGTCAGAATCACAATGTTGATTGCTGAGACGACATTGAAGACGACAACAAGGACCAGTGATTGGCAATGCACAACCCTTGCCCAGCCCATTACGGAAGTTTCTCTCCAAGGAAAGAAACTTTTCTCATTTGTCACGGATATTACACCCGACTTCTCTATAGACTTTCTCACTCCGAGTTAGTTAAATAGTTGAATAGGTGTCAGCTGCTCCAGGCCATCCGAATAACTACAAACCAAAACGCATAACTAATCTGAGTTCCTAGAGCCAAAGACCATAAATAAATCTCAATAGGAACACATGTCCATTTACTTAACACATGTTGAACACAATAAGTTCACACAATCTGAAACAAGAGTCCTACGCATTTATCCTTGTGATTTCTGCCAGAACATTCAGAGTGATTCCTCTTTAGTATCCACAATGACGAATGGAAATCCTTCCATAGTCATCATCAAACAGACACTGCGGTAGGTGACATTGACTTGCAGATTCTATATGAAACAAGCTTGTGTCAACTATTCGATTAAAGGGCCAGTAAATGACATTGACGGCTAATCAGAAAGAAGTAACCTATCTGATTCCACTCATATCGTGTGTGCTGCTTTGAGACTTCCGGTAATGAGAACTAATCAAGCATGGTAAATCTAATACTCTGTGTTAACAACTCATACGCTTTGAGCGGAAACCCTGTCCAAGGAATTCTATGAATCTTCTACTGATCACAGGGTACAGTATCTTATACTGTAAACACGTCCCCTACTGACCATGGAGGTTAATCTCTAGCATGCCAAATCCGGGACGAATAGACCAAGCCATATTCGTCCACTCCGCTTTATTGGCTAACTGTTTTTAATTTACAAGATACATAAACAGATACGAGATGGTGATGCTCATTACCATTCTGAAGTCAGGATTCATTACCACATGGCTCCAGCTCTTGCTCACAACTAAAAAGACATTCTAAATATAGCAAACAAGCATTCAAGAATCATGCAAGCTCAAGAAATTAAATTACAAAGTCTTCCGCACCAACTCTGATATACAAGAATCTTCCTGCAAAGATAATCGAAGTCAATCAAGGATGATTGTACGCAAGGCTTTCCAAGATGATGCATAAATGAGCATGTTGGTCAAGACACAATATCAGCAAGGCACCTAGGACCACAAGACAAAAGGATAAAGATTTAAAGATCCAGCGGACAGAAAATGACAATGTCAAAAGACAATGACCAGGCTAAAGATCAAAGCATCACAAAAGCATGAAGAACAAGCTACAACGTAAACGAGACCAAGATCACAAGAGCTCAGCGACAAAATCAATCTCATTGATCTCACGAAAAGCGTGTCACAAATTAACTCACTTTGGGGAGAATTAGTTAGCCTCAAAATATTGAGTCGAACAATGGAAGTATCGTTCATAATTATAATTAAGGTCTCGTACTAAATTAATATTCGTTGTTAAAACCGGCTAGAACGGTAAACGGGCTCTTATTTGTAATCTAATCGGTCCCTGTATCGGGCGAAAGCCCAAGTAAAACCGAGCCCGGCCGTAGAAATATCTAACGCGCAAGCAAGCCTATCAATACACCTCACCAAGGAATGTGAGGTGGATTTGTTCAATAGCTAACATCTTTCAAGTTAATCATCCAATTCCATTTTCATCTCTAACTTTCTCTCTCTAAATTCTCCTCTCACATTCTTCCTAATTTTCACTCTTGTTAATCTTATTGAAGTGAAGTGATACAGGGTTACCGATAGATATTTTATTGCATTTCATGATAAGACGTTGAGCTTGAGAGAAGTACAAAACTATTCAAAGACCCATACAATATGAAAATGACACACTTGAACACAAAATTAAAGAGAACTTTAGGACTATAGCTCAAAAACGAACATGACATAAAATAAGGTTTGAACACTAAAAGCAATGAAATTTCTGTTTTCAAAGAGAAAATTGATGATTTAAGTCGAACACAACACAGTCTATCTTTACACAAAATCAATTAAATGAAGTCTCTCAAAGAAAAAATAAGGTAATTAAAGTATAAGAAACTTAAAGAAGACACAATTCTTACAAATTGATTGCGGCTGAGATAAAACAACTAAAAATTTTTAACATGAAATGTTTATAAAACAAAATCAGTCAACATCAAACCATTCATTGTTAACCAAAGGTTCAACATATAAATTTTGAGCAAATCCTATGTACCTCCAACAAAGCTCAAGTCATAAAAAAGCAATGTTTGTATGAGATTCCATATGAACAAATGTGATCTTAGCAAACATATTTGCCTCTGATAGGAAGAGACCTTGACTCTTGAGGAATAAGAAGAGTAGAGTTCAACTAATTAAATAAATACCATATGAAACCATACGACTACACAACACAAAAACAGTCTTACGAAAATTTTAAAACCAACCATCATTGAGAATATCTTGATCAGTAGGAACAGCACATAAGTTTGAAAGAAACGTGGAGAAAATCTTTTGGTTTAACAATAAGAACTCACATTCTTAAAAAACAATGGTTTTCTACCTACAGGAAAGTCAATAAGCAAGAGTAACAAGCTTATAATGTAATGCCAATAACATAAATCATTTCAAAAAATATGTTTGATATTAGCTTGGAAAAACATACCTATGATAAATTTCGGCACCAACGACTGAAAGATATAATCGTGACTTTTGAAAAATTGTTTTGATTGCCCTCTTGCCTAAAAGACACTTAAAATGATAGTTTCAAATTTGTAAGTGAAACATTAAACAAGAGAGGATGTTTGCAGATTGACAGTACGTTCAAACTCTTAAAAAAGAAATGGAAGAAACATGAATCTAAGCAAAGCTGATTTTTTAAATAATATGATCTACTTTTCCAAGAGTGTTCAAAAGATATTATGTCTTCTTATTTGCATTTTACTCTATCTAATTTAGATGCTCATAGTGAATTGCAATGTCTGTATCTTCATAAAATCAAAGAATGTGAATGTCTTGCATAAAAGCTTTCTAAACAAACTGAAAATGCTAGTAAAGAAGATTATAATGAGCTTTTAAGGAGTTTTGCTAAACTTGAACAACATTCAATTTCTCTTGAAATTGCTTTACAACAATGTCAAGAACAAATGAAAAATGACATAGTTTGCAAACAAAACGGATCAACTGTATTTCTAAAAGAACGTGAACAATATCATGAAATACAAGATTTGAAAGCTCAATTGTAAGACAAGAACATTTCCATAAGTGAGTTAAAGAAACTCATCGAGAAAATGAAAGGAAAATATGTGGATACTAAGTTTAATAAACCATCTGTTGTTCGACAACCAAATGCTCTCAGGATTCTAAAACCATTAGTTTTAGGCAAACCGACTCCGTTTTCAGACTCTCTTGAGAGGAAAAGTTTTTCAAAGACAAAGTCGGTTACCAAAACTAATGTGTCATAGGGTTCATTAAAACCAGTCACTACACAAATTTTACCTCAAATAGCAAGATAAGATGTAAGAAACACAAATGTGATTAAACCAAGAATGTATCAAATAAACACTAGGACAACACAAACTAGAGCACCACAGTTGCCTCATACTTCTAGGAATACTAATTCTTGCGTGTCTACCTCTAGAGGAGTAATTCACAAAACTAGTGTTAGCAGGCCACAGATTAGGAGCACTCAGATGAAAGAAAAGGCCGTGTACAACATTAGTCAAGTGAACTTTAAGAAGACAGAAGTAGAAGACCACCATAGGATTTCTAGTATTTCTAATAAAACAAAGTCTATAACTGCGTGTAATGATAGTTTAAAAACCAGAACTTCGAATGTTAAAGCTGTTTGTGCTACTTGCGGAATATGTGTGTTTAATTCAAATCATGATGCTTGTGTTTCTAAATTTATCAATGACGTGAATGCTAGATCTAAGAAGCCTCAACAAGTGCCTATTAGACCTAGAAAATCCATAAGAAGAACAAACCAATCTGTTGCAATACCCCCTAAGAAAACAGTTGCATCAGCTTCCACTATTCAGAATTCTAAGAGTTACTATAGGATACTTTACGAGAAAACAAACAACGCATGGAAATGGTAGATAGAAAAACAATGCCCATCAAGATATAAATGGGTTCCTAAAGTTAGGAAAGAAGATGTGAACACAAGTATTAGTCCAACCATAGATAATGCATCTAGGATAACTAATGTCTTGAAACTCACAAATACTTTAGGATCCAATTTGTCAGATGTTCCTTTGTCCTCTAATTCTCTTGCAGATTGTGCAACTCATCCTATTCACTGTTGACTCTGGATGCACAAAGCATATGATGGGCAATCTCAAGTATTTATGCAATTTTGTTGAAAAATATCTAGGTACGGTTCGGTTTAGAAATGATCAATTTGCACCAATTCTTGGTTACGGGGATTCGGTTCAAGGAAATATCACGGTCAAAAGGGTTTATTATGTCGAAGGCCTCAATCACAATCTCTTCTCGGTTGGTCAATTTTATGATGCGGATTTGGAGGTTGCATTCCGAAAATCTACTTGCTTTGTTAGAGATCTTTAGGGAAACGATTTACTTAATGGTAATCGTGGATCTGATCTCTATAAAATTTCCCTTCAAGAAACAACTGCACCAACTCCAATATGTTTCATGGCTAAAGCTTCACCAACTCAAGCATGGTTATGGCATCGAAGACTTTCTCATCCTAGATTCGAAAACATTAACTTGCTTTCAAAGAAGGATATTGTGAACGGCTTACCAAAGTTGAAATATGTCAAAGATCAACTGTGTTCATCTTGTGAATTAAGTAAAGTAAAACGAAGCACATTCAAGACAAAGACTGTTTAAAGTTCCAAAGGACGGTTAAATTTGCTTCATATGGACTTGTGTGGTCCAATGCGAATTGAAAGAATCAATGAAAAGAAATACATTCTGGTGATCGTTGACGACTATTCTTGATACACTTGGACTCTCTTTCTAAGAACCAAGGATGAAACACCAGAAGTACTTTTAAACTTTCTCAAGATGATTCAATGAAATCTTCAAGACCAAGTGATTACTGTATGAATTGATAGAGGCACAAAGTTCTTAAACAAGACACTCCATGCATACTTCAAAGAAGAAGGAATTGAACACCAAACATCCACTCCTCGAACACCTGAACAGAACGGCGTTGTCGAAAGACGAAACCGTACTTTGGTTGAGGCTGCTCGAACGATGCTTTCGGCTTTTAAACTTCCTTTATTCTTTTAGGCTGAAGCTATTGCAACCGCATGCTACACTCAGAACAGATCTCTAATAATCCCTAGACACGAAAAGATACCATATCACATCATCAATGGAAGAAAACATTCTCTTAAACACCTTCACATCTTTGGTTGCACTTGTTACATAACCCGAGATGGTGAAAACCTCGACAAGATGAAAGAAAAAGGGGATTCGTGCATTTAGGTGGGATATTCTACAACGTCAAAGGGATACAGAGTCTACAACAAGAGAACCAGATTTGTGACAATCCATATTTTCAGGTCATTTTACGCCAATAAACTCAAAACTATTTACTTTGAACCTTTACGTGTTCACTTTTAATTTCAACCGTTAAGTTAAATCGCGTAAACCGAAAATCAACAATTAACGTAAACTGGCATTAAACAAATATAAGTTTACGTCAAATAAGTGTTATATAATTATTTCGAAGATAATTTATAACTTTTTGTATTTTATTTTTATACGTTACGTAAAACGTTTACGTTTCGCGTTTTGAGCTTTTATGCATGCATGTAAACTATACCACCTTTACCAATACCCTCAATATTTATAACTTACCAAAAATTAAACATTTCCCTCCCTACAAATACAACCAAAACCGGCCACCCTTTATATTTCACAAAACAAATACAAATTGTTACTAACTTATACATAATACTTACTATTTTTTACCATGTGCTAAATTCCTAACAACTAACCACTTTCATCAAATTTCTTACACTAAGTCTTACAACAAGAACCTCACCTCTCCAATTTCTTACAAAACCACTCCCCCTCCTTGATTTCATGAGATTTGTACTTGGTGGTCCCTAGATATTTTCCTTATATAAAGTTATGTATACGACTAGCTAACTCACTCTTATTTCACTTGCAAAAATTCATAAAATTCCTCTTCTTTCTCTCCAAAACCCACGACTCACTTTAAGCCATAAAATGTAACCTTTGCCCCTTTTATGTTCTGAATATTTCATTTTTAGCCCTTTGACTATTTGACTTTTTATTAGTTTATTCAGATATTGTACCGTGTTGATGGTAAGTGATTTTGTTGAGAATTATGGTAATTTAGGGTTTATTGTGATTAATAATCCCTTTTGGAAGGTATTATTATGTTATTTGTAGCTAAGGGATATGCTCAGGAAGAGGGTATTGATTTTGAAGAATCATTTACTCCAGTCGCTCGCTTAGAAGATGTTCGGATCTTTGTTGCTTACGCTGCAAACAAATCCTTTCCAATCTACCAGATGGACGTGAAAATGGTTTTTCTTAATGGTCCACTGAAGGAGGAGGTTTATGTTGCTCAGCCAGATGGGTTCGTTGATCCTGATCATCCTAAAAAGTCTACCGTCTTAAGAAAGCTCTATATTGATTGAAGCAAGCTCCAAGAGCCTGGTATGATGAACTCTCAAATTTCCTGATGTCCAAAGGCTTTACTAAAGTGTTACCTTTAATCCGCTACTTCACATCTATTATTCACAATAAGATCACTGGCGAGACGGAAGACCATTTACTTGTGCAATTTACGTCACCTAATGATCGCATAATCAACCAACAACTAAACCTTCTGAAATATCCCAAGGAGACGTCACCCAACCTATGGAAATCAGCAAGTATGTGTGCAAGTTTTATGAATAAGGAGTGTTTGGATATAGAGACTTGGAAGGATTTGGTGTGAATCCTCCAAGTATCTTGTTTAGATTCTGTATGAATAGAGTTGAGGGTCTGGAAAAACGTAACTCTGATGGTGGAATTCTTGGCTAGGAGTGGTGGAGATATGGCGGTGTAAAGGGGTGTTTGGATCATTGGATCCAAGGATCTCGCCCACTCCTTCCTCCTCTAGTTTTTTTTGGTATTTCTGTGGTTGTATATGGATCAAGTGTATGTAAGATATGAAGTTACAGGCAACAAAGAGGGTATTTATAGGGTTTTCCAACACTTGGGAACCAAGTTAGGGTGTATGTTGACGGATTTTGGGGCTAAATTCGTATATTAATTGCATCAGACAGAAAGTGCGGCGCACTTTTTTATTTGTGCGCCATACTTTGGGTATCGCAGTTTAATATGTCGCCCACTCACTTTTTTTTTAAAAAAAACTGGCGTCGTGTTATTATTTACTGTATTACGTGTTTAGTGTGTACTTTTTTTAGCTCTTGGACCATAACAAAATTTTTTTAGATAAGTATTTTTTCCGGTCGACCGGCGTGCTGTTTATGGTGGCCGCAGTATCGCAATTCAAACGGAGGTGGTTATGCTCAAGTTAGGGCGCCAAAAATAGTATTAGACATGTGTCAGGAGATCTTTATCTTGAGTTATTCATTCGTTTAAGCTTCAATTCTTCGTATATTCTTCCGTTTCCTTTCACGAAACGTCTCATGAACCTACAATAGCAAATATAGTCTATTAAGTATCGAAAGTTTCATTATAATTTAACCAATAAATATATATAAAAGCACAGATAACACATATAGAAATATATATAATTTTTTATTTTTTTTTTTTCGAGCGTTATCGGTGTCATCAAACACACCTATTATCCAGCAAGAGATAAGTCATTAGAGATTTCAAAATTGATGAGTGGTTTAGGCTTGGCTAGTTTTTTGAGGTGGGTCATGATGAAGATTGAAACCTACAATATGGCCCGGTTGCTCCATCATTCTTGGACATTGAGGACCAAATGGAAAGAGCATTAGCAATGGAAGCATATTTCAACTCATTCAAAAACTTTATTGTTTTCAAGAAGCTAATCGATTTTTTGTGTTCATTACTAGTACAACTAAAGAACAATGATTGGGGATCTGAAGGTTATGGATTCTACAAGAAGATGGAAGGAGATGGATTATGGCATGCGAAGTTTGAAGTTACCACACTAAGTGGTAGAAAGTTTACAAGGAGTTTCAAGAAAAGAGACGAAGAGGAAGCTTTTGGGCAAATTCACATCCGAAGACATTCTCATGTTTGACAACTTTCTCGACTAGAGATCAACAAGGCAAGATAACTCAAGCACACTCTTGTTCTAAAGATCGTTCTTTTCTTTTCAAATTATGAATCACTTTAAAACAATTTAATTTTAGTTTTTGGGATTATGTCGTGTGGTTACCGTTTGGTACCTTGTTTGGTTTATCGTCAATTATAATGCTTTGGTTTTAATACTTTTAATCTTTTTATCTATCTATTTATTTGCTCATCTATTTAGTAGTTTGGTATGTTGTTGATAATTCTTAGTAGAATATTACTTTTATAGTTTAGTTTGTAGTGGAATATCTTGTAAAAACTAAAATGACTTTGCGAAAATACATTGACTCGATGTTTGAAAATTAAACCAAGTTGTCAAGACGAAAAACCTAAAATTTGGTGTAAAACGGCTTAAGACTTGGGCCATTCATCTGGATGATTTTATAAAAAATCAACATTCAAAAACACACACAACACATACTAGCCTCCTTAATTTGTCAAAATCAATCCATAGAAGTTAATTGGTGATACTAATCATTCTTGTGCATCATCAATGGCTCCTAAACAAGTAAGTAATTTCTTTAAAATAGATTAAATTATTCTAGATTCTAATTTCAAACCCTAGGTCAAAAAAATTGGATATTTTCGAATCAATGAAAATTGATCTAAGATTTCTTGGTAGTTGTTGGGTAAATGTTAGAAGATTCAATTACAAGAGAGATTAGTAGAATTAGTTAAGAATTTAATGAATGGTTGCGAATTGAAAATCCGAAAAATTTAAGGTTGAATAATTAGAACAAAATTGATTAGGATTGATGTTTCTAAGTGTTATATATTGAGATTATAGTGATTGGCATAGCATTAGTCCTGATTAAAGGACCCTTAGTGTTGTGTTTTTGGGGATATACAGACTATAAGTGTTCTTGAGGGTTTAGCAAATCACTATATAGTTTTAAGTGCATTTAGGAAAATTTAGAATGATGTAGGAAGGATTATAGAAGCCTAGGAGGAAGAGAGAAGTGAAATGGAAGAACAAGGAAGGCTCGGGAGATAACCCCGAGCCAAATCGACCCTCAGGTCAATCCAGCCAGACGGCTGATGGCTCGGGCTGAATGGCTAGAACCTGCTGTCTAAAAAACCAACCCAGGCCGAACGGCCAGACGGCCAGGCCGAACGGCTGGATTGATCTGGTGATGACATCAAATAACGTCTAATTTATAGCATCATTTATCCCGTCTTTATTGATCGATTTACGTTATTTACATATGAATTGGTACTTAATTGCTTATATTTATTAATTCTAGTAATTATCGAGCATTTGGTAAAAGTTAGCTAAAAGGCACGCATTTTGAAGCATAAACGAAGAGTTCAAGAAAGTCTACTGATTTTGACAACCTATACGCCGTATCATTCTAGAAGTATACGCCGTATCCAAGACTTTAACGAACTAAAAGACCATTGCTGCCTTTGACGAATATGAGTATCCACATCAACGAATAGCCGTATATAATACTTTGGTCAACGAAGAAGAACCAACTGGTTTTACATCTATATGCCGTATCCAGCAAGAAGATACGGCGTATCCGTGCCCTAACTTCACAAGACATCCATGACGAAGAGAGACCTATATGCCATATCTAGAAGACTCGTACGCCGTATTTAATGACAGTTTTGTGAATATTCTAGAATATTACATTCGTGGAGCCCATACCAAGTTACCCCCAATACGCCGTATTAAACCCTTTCAATACGGCGTATCGACTGTTTTCCAGACTCTATAAATACAAAATCCTAAAACTCGTTTTAGGTATGCTTTTAACCACTAAGTTCGATTCTCAGAAGATCTAAGAAGACAAGAAGGTACTGCAAAGTGCTCCATTTCATAGAAAAACCCTTGTAATCTCAATATTCTAAATACGCGTTCGGTTTTTATCGTTCATCTATGAGTTCGTATATTGTTACAATGACTATCGGCTAATACCTTTAGGTATTAGCCATGTTTATGATAATATAATGTTTGGTTTGTTTATTCAGATTGTTTGCTTATTTGTTGCGTGTTGATTATGTTTATCAATTTATACTTGTTTATGTGCTTAAGTATGCGTTTAACCTATCATTCAACTGGATCTAGAAATACAAATAGAGCGTTAGCTAGAGTCCGGGATAGAACTACATGCAGCCGTTTATATATCTAGAGTAATAGGATCACAAATATTGACCTATCTTTGCCTTTGGTTTAGTAAATAGGTAGACTAGTAGGTGACCTAGGACTCCACATAACATTCTTATTCCTTGGGTAAAGATCTAGACAGTCGACTACTAGTATATAAATTGTACACTTTGCCCTTTTTGTGTTCTAAATATTTCATTTATAGTCCTTTGACTATTTGACTTTTGTTAGTTTATTCAGATACTGTACCTTGTTGACGGTGATGATTTTATGAGAATTGTGGTAATTTATGGTTATTTGTGTATAATATTCTTCTTTTAAAGGATATTTTTATGTTATTTGTTTTCCGGGTGGTTTGACTCGTGAATTTTAAGAAATACCGAAAAACGAGTCCGATACGTTCGTTAATGTCCAAATAAGTTTTGAAGGGTTTCAAGTGTTAATATGTCGTGTAAATACTCTAGGTTAATGGAAAAATATTTTTAAGGTGAATAAAAATGCTTTTTAACTTTGGGGTAAAATTTATGATTGAGTTTTACGAGCTTTTAAGTGATTCTGACACGAAAAGAAAGACCCGAGACCCCATAGGATCCCATGGTTGGCAAGATGGTCAAGAGGGACGAGGAGGCTTTTTTTAGCAAGCTTGTCCCAAAAGTTGTACAGATATATGCTTTCCACTTGAACCTTTTCTCATAATCCTTATTTTATTTTTCTAAAAATATAAACACACACACTGTGTGTGTGTGCTTTGTTCGTCCCACTACACCACAAAACACATAAATTTTCCACTTGATCGAAAACGTGATATTCTGGGTTGATACGAGTTATTTTGGGTATTTCATTTAAAACAACGTTTGGGTTGTCGGTTCGTGTCGAAATTACATTTTGAAGATTTTCCTATAAGTTTTTCAAATTTATTATATTTCGTTTGTCCTTTTGGGTTTGTATTGATGCATAGATGTTAGTTGTACAAGTTGATCGTTGTGAAAATCGATTTTTGGAAACGAAACGGATAAAAAAGGGGTGTTTGGTTCGTCGGATATAAAAAGGAAAAAGGGAGGTTTTTGTACTTTTGATATTGTGGTCGGGATGGTTGAATAACATATGTTGCTAGATAGCTTATTTTTTATAATATCTTGTATAGCTTATTTGGTGGGCTTTTCGTAGCTTATTTTGGGCTTAAATGCCACGTCGCCTTTCAAAATCACTAGGAAATTAATTTTGACTATTTTTGTGATATGGTGTATGTTTGAGGACTATTTTATAGCTTATGGTGGTAACCAAATGCGATGCGTAGCTTATTAGATTATGGTTAAACTTAATATATGTATTGTGGAGCTTATGGACTCACGGTCCAATAAGCCTATTTAAGTCGTGGCTTAATGAGAGGGCTTATTGTGGTCTGGATTATTTTCTACTTATTAGTTTGAGCTTATGTATATAAATGGACCTTGGTTTTGGACTTGGATCGTACTTTGGACTTATAAATATCTTAATGGACCCTTGTTGGGCCCTAAAGGCCAATAAGCGATATTTAGTCATTATAAGAGTTTTGACAGACTTTTGAAAGTGAAAATGTATTTACCAAGTGATATTGAACGATATTTTGGAAGAGACTTTTAGTAAACGTTAAAGATTGAGATTTTAGAATTTTGTCAAAAAGTGTCGAATTGGTAAAAAGTGTTGAAATTAAGGTTTGAAACCTTGGAAAATATTGTATGAACGTACGGGTCATGTCGAAATTTCGTAAAAAGTTTATACTTAGAAATTTTCCTTAAAACATGATTTTTGATTTTAAATAATAAAATATTATTTAATTATTTTATTTATTTAATAAATTCACTAAAAGACGAAAAATATATTTTTTCTTGAAACTTCACAAATATGTTTATTATGAGTAAACGTTTCATTTTCAACCCTATTATGATTATTTTTACGGTGACTAAGGTTACCGAATGGACCTATCAAAATATATTTATAATTATTAATTATAAATATTTACTTATATTACTTATCTATTTTCTTTAAATAGTATAAGTATGTATTAGTAAGTAATGGGATTGATATGATTGTTGGGATATGTCGTCAACCATCACACCACTAAATTGTTATGGGTAATTGTACAACGCGTCTAAACTCTATGCATCAAACGTGAAGATTGTTTTGGGAATGAATGATTAAAATGGGACATTAACTGGACTAGGTCGTGTGCGGGCGTCATTGCATTTGCTTGTGTGATTGAGATTTGGTTGCTAAAGACTTGATTGAGGTGAGTTCTTGTAGCCCCACTTTTTACTCTTTTTCCATTGGGGGAAAATGATACTCAAATATGTTTTGAAAAGTTTTGAATTGAACTGTACGAAATGTGGTTTTTTTAGGGGACAAGATATGTGCTTATGACTGCTATGTGAATATTATGTGTTGCATGATTCTTTGGATCGGATGGGTATGCCTACCCAGTATTTGTGTGATTATTAGAGCGGATGGGTACGCCTACCCTAGTTTGTGTGTGGTCCTGCCCTAATTTAGTGCTCCAGCTGGTAGGCCCTTTAGGTGCGTAAGTGACATATGGTGATTGATTAGCTGGGATGCTATGGTTTGTTTACATATATATTCACTGTCATATTGCACTATTGTCCACCATTGAAATATTGGCACAACTTTTGGGTTTAAGGTCAAACCTACGAGCTCACCAACATTATTATTGACGTTTTCGAGTATCATTTTTAGGTGAAGTAAAAGAGGAATAAGTTGGTGATATGTGATAGCAAACTTAGAAGTATCCCGTGTGGATTTCTCATATGAAGTCTTGTTTGTTTGTTTTATTTGGTTTTAGTATTCGGAAGATTTTGGTTTAATTTTGGATTTGGACCCCCTGTGTGGGTTATCGGTTATTGTAAGAGTTTGCGGATTTGATTATGATTTGGGACATCACTCGAGGTTGTTCGAGGTTGATGGTCTTCATAACACTTGAAGTTTATGCATTGTAGTTTTCTTTATATTGTATCGTGTGTTATGATTGATCATTATCTTGAATTTTTGAGTTTCCGACATTGTCGGGGTGTGACCGATTGGTAATCAGAGCCAAGGTTATAGAGAACTAGGTAGGTTGACCTAGACTATAACCTAAGATCTGTCACTTAGTTGCGTATAGGATCTATGTGCGTGGTGTTCCACTTTTGCTTGCTTTCGCGTGTTTACGGTTTGGTGCTTTAGTTATGTCAGTCATTGAAATGTGTGAGCTCAATATTGAGTATAACTAGGAAAGGACGTGAATATAAGTACGGTAGCCAACGTAGTTATAAGCATATCATAACTCACTCATACTTAGTAATGTCATTCACACAAATCGATGTTGACACCGTAAGGTGGTATTATATGTATATTTGTATATATGGTAAGATATTCTATATGTATATGAGAGTCTTCCTGCCTACCTAACGTTACCTATGTTCTCCCTCGTATAGATAGTGCCGCCAAGGATGAGGACCCGAAGTACTGGCCGGCCTGCTACCGAATCATTAGGAGGGGGAACGGGTGTACATGTTGGTAGAGGTGGCAGGAAAAAAGACCAAGGAAGGTAATGATGAGCATGTTGATGATTTGAATGTTCAAGAAAATGACCAAGGTTTGGGGCTAATGGGGGCGTAGAGGGACTCAATGGGAATGTAGAGGGAATTTAATGTCAAGTCAATGGCGTGTGTTGTCTCGCAGGGAGTCAGCACCTCATCGACTTCTTTTTGACTTCAGACGGTATCATGCTTACGGACACATACCCCCATTAGAAATTATGCCAGCACTGATACAAGCTACCTCTAAATAAATAACGCTCATCCTCGCACGCAAAATGCTAAGACTGTCACGGTTCTAGCCTTAAAAAAAAGCCCCACTAATAATGGTTACCCCAGAGATAATTAGAGATTACAAAGTCATTACTAACCCTAAACCAGCGAAAAATGATAATTTGCGATACCTCCCCCGCCCCGATACTCACCCGGGGAACATGGAGCGAAGGGCCGCCACAGATGCCCAAGAATAACCGGGAAATCTCCCCCTCCCCGAACCACCCGACCCCAACTCCAATATCGCGCCCCCCCAGCCCAAAGAACGCCCTCTTCACCCCACCCGTGATGGTCAATTTAGGGCTGACGCCCACCAGCCCCATAGTTAAAACAAAGTCCACCCTCCATCCCACACACACTCTCCTCGGTCACAACCTTCCAACATAAAATGTATGCAAAACAATTCACATAGGATTAAGTCTTCCCAATCCTCAATCCGCAACACCCACACTCCATCCTCCTCAAACACCACACCAACCGCGTCACTCAACCATATTCCCTCCCGACAATAACGCTCCTACATAATCCCACCAATCGCCCAACACTCCCCCCCGGATAAACCGAATCCTCCACCTCGGTGGTTGGTTTTAATGTCACGTGTTTTGTTTTTTAACACCTCGAGAAAGCTTTGGGAAAGGATGCGAATATAAGTACGGTGGCCAACGTAGTTATAAGCGTATCACAACTCACCTGTATTTAGTAATGTCGTTCACACAAATCGATGTTGACAACATAAGGTGGTATTATGTGTATAGTTATATATATAGTAAGATATTCTATATATATGATAGTATTCCCACCTGCCTAACGTTGCCCATGTTCTTCATCATATAGATAATGCCACCAAGGATGAGGACCCGAAGTGCTGGCCGACCTGTTTCTGAATCACGAGGAGGGGTAACGGGTGGACGAGTTGGTAGGGGTGGTGAAAGGGGTAGAAGACCTAGGGAAGGTAATGATGAGAATGCTAATGAATTGAATGGTCAGGGGGATGACCAAGGAATGGGAGCTAATGGGGGTGTAGAGGGAGTCAATGGGAATGTAGAGGGAGTCAATGGGGAGCACCCGAATTCTCGAGGATCATTGCCCAGCAATTGCAGAACCTCTTACCCGCCATGCTAGCTCTGGTTGGTAACCAAGGAAATGTTAGAAATCAAAATGGTAATGTGGTTAATGAGAACATTCACGAGAACGTTAGGAATGTGTTAGTGAATGGCAATCGGGTAGGTTGTTCATATAAAGAATTCTTAGCTTGTAACCCTAAGGAATATGATGGTAAGGGAGGTGTTGTAGTTCTTACTTGATGGATTGAGAAAATGGAGAACGTGCAAGATATGAGTGGTTGTAGTATTGACCAAAAAGTGAAATACACTGCTAGTTCATTTGTGGGTAAGGCTTTAACGTGGTGGAACTCTCAGATCTGCACGCTAAGCCGGGAAGTTGCTATTAGTATGTCGGGGAATGACTTTAAGTATATGATGATAGAAGAGTTTTGTCCTAGTCATGAGATGCAAAAGTTAGAAATTGAGTTGTGGAATCACGCCATGGTCGGGGCTGGCCATGCTGCGTATACTGATAGGTTTCATGAGTTGGCAAGGTTAGTTCCTCACTTAGTAACTCCAGAAAGTTGGAAGATTGAGTGATACATGTATGGCCTTTCTCCACAGATTCGTGGGATGGTGGCAACAACAGAGCCAAAGACTCTACAAAAGGCTGTGCAGATTTCTGGTGCACTGACCGATGAGGCTGTTAGAAATGGATCAATTAAGAAGGCTGAAAAGAGAGGAAATGTGGAGGTACCTCGTAAGGATAAGAATGGTAGGGATGATAATAAGAGGAATAGGACTGGAAATGCTTTTGCTTCTACCGCAAACCCTATAGGAAGAGAGAATATAGGTGTTTGGCCTAAATGTACCACCTACAATTCTTACCATGCACCCGGAGGGCATTGTCGTACATGCTTTAACTGTAATCTATTGGGTCATTTGGCAAAGGATTATAAAGGCATGCCTAGGAATGTGAATCCTGTCAATGCTAGAAACCTAATTGTTAGGGCATGTTATGAGTGTGGTAGTACTGACCATGTTAGGTCAACTTGTCCTAGATTGAATAGGGCACAATGACCAGGAGGAAATCGTCCAAACCAAGTTGTTGCTAATAACGAGGGTCAGGGTCGTGGAAACTAAGAGAACCAAGCTAGGGGTAGGGCATTCATGTTGGGAACAGAGGAAGCTCGTCAGGATCTGAACATTGTGACGGGTACGTTCACTTTAAACAATCATTTTGCCACTACCTTATTTGACTCTAGTGCCGACTAAAGTTTTGTTTCCACTACTTTTATACCTCTGTTAGGCATAGAGCCTAGTGAATCAGGTTTCAGATATAAGATTAAAATAGCTATAAACCAAGAGTAGTAACCATAGTAGAAACTTCTTTATTGGCAGTATTAAACTTACGAGCGCACAAACCATTGGTTTAAGGTCCAACAGTAGTTAACTGCTTAAAAATTTTACCCCAGTAGCAGAAACTTAATACTGGCAGCATTAAAAATATACTAGCAGTATTAATCATACTAGCAGCACTAAGTATAAACTGGCAGCATTAACCCTTAGTGATAGCAGCACTAACGTGAACTGGCAGTATTAACGTCTCCTAGCAGCACTAACTTACATAAGCAGCACTAATAATCATAAGCAGCGGCACTAATCTTCAAGGATAAGGCTAGCAGTATTAACTCTGTGTCAAAAGCAGCATTAACGTAGACTTGGCAGCATTATCCATGAACTAGCAGTACTACTTTACCTTCAGCAGCATTAAGTTTCAACCCGAGCAGTAGAAACTTTTATTAGCAGTACTAATCTCCCTTTGGTAGTATAAAGTGCTCCTTCCTCCCATACATTTTGAGACACTTTTTAGCGTCAGTAAAGCACCAATATTTACGATCACCAGTTAGTACTGTGTCTCGTGGCAGTAGTAACCACCAATGAGAAGTACAAAATATATAACCATTGTTTATGGATAACCTTTTTTTAAAGTATCCAAACGACACCTTTAGCGACTCTTTTTTCTGTCACTAAACGGTCACTTAATTCATCAATTCTACCAACTGCTATGATTCTTTGCATAGAATAAGTTACAAAGAACGCGTTGAATTATGTATCCATCAGCAACCATCGGGTTGTCACGAATCAATCAAAAAGTTTTGTTAAGCAAAACTTAGTTGTTATATCGAATTAGGGTTGCTGAAAAACCCTAATATCACCAGATTCGACATGATAACCAAGACAAAAAATTCGTACCTCTTTTCCTTGATAGATGCGACACCAAAACACCTTGTAGATCCTAGATCACGAGCCACCAGGCTCTGATACCAATTGTGGAGATCATTTAAGCCCATCTAGGATATGTTTTACAGATAATATAAATATGCAGCGGAATAATAAAAGAACAGTATATTATCAAACAAGGTTTTTTCATTAAACGTTTCACCAAGCCTCATATTATTTGCGAGAATAATAACAGTTAACCTATCTTCTAACAGTAACAGGGATCAAGGAAAACCTTGATTACCTTGAGGCTACATCACCACTATAGACGTCTACATCTCTAACTCTTGCACACACACTTTTCTAGATGCTAAAACTATGTGTCTATGATCTCTTATATTAGGAGAGATCCATAAAAAACTTACAAAGGAGTTAACATAAGATATAAACAATAAAATCTTTTAAACATTAAGAAAATATTTCTGTTATTTTATCTTCTTAAGGAGATCTTCATCTTTTGATATCTTTTGACTATCTTCCATATTCTCACCAGCTTGTCGTATTCCAATTGCTAGATTTAATCCTTATGTTTCATTCTTTTATTTATTTTGTCTCATTAAATCTAGAATCTCAACAATTATTGTTGGGAATTAAAGTCTTCATACTTAATACTGCCAAGACATAGTTTGTACTGCCAAGCATAATTTAGTACTCAGTTTATAACTAACAGTATTAATCTGAGTTAATATTTGCCATGTTCTATTCGTGGGGTGGGGCTACTAACTGCTAGTGTAACACCTTAGTACTACTCAGAGCAAAAGTTGGTACTTCCAGGATAACTTAATACTGCTCAAAGACTGATAGTTAATACTGATTGTGATGATTACATGAAGTATATCTATCAATGTTGAGAGAAGTTGACATCTGAAGTTAATGTCTGATGGAAGATTATATGATGATTGAGAAGATTTATGAGAAAGTATTTAATACATTTGACTTCATGTTTAAGAAAATATTAAATACCTAGTCATAGTATTCAATATGTTTGACTAAATACTTAGGAAAGTATTGTAAGCCCATTATGGATCCTTGGTGTATAAAAGGAGACCCTAAGGTATGTATCTCTCACATCCACAAATACACAGATCCAGATATTAAGAGTTTTGTATGCTTCAAGGTTATAAACCCTAGTACTAAGATAGAGTACTCGTATTATTATCATTAATAATATTAAAGCTTTTTGTTACATCTTGTGTTCATTCATATTCATACTTACTGTTTCATTGATAATACTTCTAGAGTATTATGGTGTAGATTTCGCATACACTTTAATATACATACAAAGTTTCTACAACAAGTTATTTTGGATTTATCCAAGATAATTTAACCTTAGACAACCTAAGGAATCGATCTAGGTTTGGGATCAACAATGTGTATCAGAGCATTGCTTTGAGAAACTTTGATCTAGAAGAAACTATCAAGAAGAATCCTTTACTCACAAGGAAGAGATTGCTCCTATGGCTCTTTCAGACTTTGAGGTAAAAACTTTCTCTAAAACTTGTCTGAAAAACTATGAAACTCTTAAGAAACAGTGTGATGATTTGCTTGTTAAGCTTAATGAAACTGAATTTAAAGCAGCTACTTATAAAAGAGGTTTAGCAATAATAGAAGCTCAACTTATCACATATAAAAAGAATGAGGTTCTTTTTAGTGAAGAAGTTGCAGTTCTTAAAAGAGAAGTAGGTTGTAAAAACTATGAAATAAATGTGCTTAAAAGTGAGCTTGAAAAAGTTAAGCAAGAAAAAGATGGCATTGATTTTAAAATTGAGAAATTTGATAAGGCCTCAAAAGACTTAGATCAGTTGGGGAGGGGGTGAGTTGTTAGGAAGTCAAATAACTGACAAAAGTAAAAAGGGTTTGGGATATAGTGCAGTTCCTCCACCTCATCCTTTAATTTATAATAGACCTAACAAGCTTGATCTGTCTTATTCTGGTCTTGATGAATTCAAAGAGCCTGAATTCAAAGGTTATGGTCCTGAGAATAGTAAGCAAGAGTCTAATGTTGTTTGTGAAAAGGAATCAGAAAATTCAAAGGAAAATTCTGATGAGTCTTTGGTAGAAGAACAAGTATCATAGGACAAAAGTAACTTTGTTGAATCTTTACCTAATGTTGATAAAGAACTGTTTTCCTGTTAATAAAAAGGTAGAGTTTGCAAAACCTGAAAATCATGAAAAACCAGTTAAAAAGTCAGTTAGGTATGCAGAAATGTATAGATCACAATCTCATAGGGGAATCAGAGGAATTGGAATGGACAGAAGTCCAAACATTTAGGAAAAGATTTTGTGATGCACAATAAAGCCTGTTATGTCTGTGGAAGTTTTGATCACCTCCAGTTATACATTGTAAATAAAGAGAAGCAACTGGGTCAAAGGGAGGAATAACAGTGTGGAACAAATCATGAAGGTGAACCATTAAAATTCTACAAGAAATTACTCAACCCAATCCAGAAAGTCAAATACTCAACCCAATCCAAAAAGTCACCTGGTTCCAAGAAAAATATTTAACTAGGTTCTGGCCCAATTTCACTTAATACTGGCCAAGACAAAGTTAGCTTAATGTTGTTTGTTACTTGTAGCTGTTGCTCATGACAAGTTAATACTACTAGACCAAAGGTGCAATGGTTAATGTGTTAGGACGAATCCAGGTTAATGTGTTAAAAGCATCAAATGTTTGGTTTGTGACCTGTCAACTAATAGTGCATCTATCACTTGAAGACGATATGATTATGTTGATGCATGAGGTAGTTCAGGTCTGTAATGCTTGGGTTCCCAAGAATGTCTGTTTTCTTTGGTGCAGGCAACCCTGATGACTTTAATTGGCAGATTGAGTGAGGTTAACTGCCCTGAAGACAAAAAAGTAACAAGAGCAAGAAAGACTTGGTTATAAATCAGCTTTGAAATTACATGATCAATTTGATGATGAAAAGAGAGCCGGAGCATAGTTGACTTAACAAAATGACAAGTCACAGTACAAGAAGTAAAGAAGTGTTGATTTACTCCTCCACGTCAAGATCAAAGATTTTATCTAGAAAACTTAGAAGATTCTGAAGATGAACATCAATTTTAGGGGAGGATTGTTGGATCAAGAAGCCTGTATGAAGAACTTGATGATTAACAAGTGTAATATCAAGTTTAGGGGGCGGATTGTTGGGAATTAAGTTTCATACTTAATTTACTGCCAAGACAGAGTTTGTACTGCCAAGCATAATTTAGTATTCAGTTTATGACTAACAGTATTAACTAAGTTAATACTGCCAGTACTAATCAATTAGTACTGCTAGTGTAAACTTAGTACTGCTAGAGTAAAGTTAGTACTACCAGTACTAACTTAATACTGCTGAAATAGACTAAGTTAATACTAGATTGCGAAGAGTATGGAAAGTGTATGTTGATTGAGATGTTTACATCTGAAGTTAATGCTGATTGGAAGATTATATGCTGATTGAGAAGATTTATGAGAAAGTATTTAATACATTTGACTACATGTTTAGGAAAATATTAAATACTTAGTCATAGTATTCAATATGTTTGACTAAATACTTAGGAAAGTATTGTAAGCCCATTAGGACTCCTTGGTGTATAAAAGGAGACCCTAGGGTATGTAGTTTCTCTCACATCACAAATACACAGATCCAGAGATTAAGAGTTTTGTAAGCTTCAAGGTTGTAAACCCTAGTACTAAGATAAGAGTACTCGTATTATTATCATTATTTATTATTGAAGCGTTTTGTTACATTTGTGTTCATTTCATTCATACTTACTGTTTCATTAATAATACTTCTAGAGTATTAAGGTGTAGATCCCGCATACACTTTAATATACATACAAAGTTTCTACAACAAGTTATTTTGGATTTATCAAGGTAATTTAACCTCTAGACAACCTAAGGAATAGATCTGGTTTTGGGATCACCAACTTAGGTTTCAAGATTGGAGGATGAGTTAGTAGCGAGCAGCTAGTTGAGAATGATTAAAAGTTATTAAGGGTGGCAAACTGAAATCAAGGGTCAGGTTTTTGACATCGATTTGATACCTTTTGGACATGGGAGTTTTAACGTGATTATAGGTATGGACTTGCTTTGTCTAACTATAAGGCTGAAATAATTTTTCATGAGAAGGTAGAAGGATACCACTATCGGATGGCAAGGTGCTTTTCGAGTAGTAGTGATGAGGATATGGAGAGAAAGCGAGAAGCGATTGCTGATGATGTGCTAGGCTTAGTGATAAGAAACAGGAAGAGATAGTGATTGTTGTGGTAAAGAGATTTTCTGAGGTATTCCCGGTATGATCTATATGGTATTGCCGCGTTTTCGGGAAATTGAGTTTCGAATTGAGTTAATCCCTGGAGCAACGCCGGTAGCAAAGTCTTCTTATCGTTTGGCACCTTCTGAATTGGAGGATTTGTCAAGACAACTCAAGGAACTCCAAGACAAGGGTTTCATTCGACCAAGCTCATCGCCTTGGGAGGCTGGTGGTATGTTCGTTAAGAAAAAGGATGGTTCTTTTAGGATGTGCATTGATTATAAAGAATTAAACAGGTTGACTATTAAGAATCGTTATCCGTTTCCTAGAATTGATGATCTATTTGATCAACTGCAAGGGTCGCAGTTTTTCTCAAAGATAGATCTTAGGTCTGGATACCATCAGCTGAGAGTGCACGAGGATGACATACCAAAGACTGCGTTTAGGACTCGTTATGGACATTTCGAGTTCACTGTAATGCCCTTTGGTCTGACTAATGCACCAGCAATATTTATGGATTTGATGAATAGTATTTGTAGGTCGTATCTTGATAAGTTTGTGATAGTGTTTATAGACGATATCTTAATCTACTCTAAGACTCAAGAGGAGCATGTAGAACATTTAAGGTTAGTCTTGGAACTGCTCAAAAAGGAGAAACTGTATGCTAAGTTTTCTAAGTGTGAATTCTGGCTAAGAGAAGTGCAGTTTCTTGGGCATGTGATAAATGGTAATGGGATTCATGTAGACCCTAGTAAGATTGAAGCTGTTAAGAATTGGAAAGCCCCTAGAACTCTGACTGAGGTTTGTTCGTTCTTAGGATTGGCTGGGTATTACCGTAGGTTCATTGAGAACTTTTCTAAGATAGCTAAGTCATCATTTCTATCTTGATCAGAAAGTAAGACTTTCGATTGGGGTGAGGAACAGGAATTGGCATTTCAGACCTTGAAGGATAAGTTGTGTAATGCGCCTGTTCTAGCTCTCCCCGATGGACCAGAAGACTTTGTGGTATATTGTGATGCGTCCGGGATAGGACTAGGTTGTGTGTTAATGCAAAGAGGTAAGGTGATAGCCTATGCGTCTAGGCAGTTGAAAATTCATGAGAAGAATTATACTACCACGATTTAGAGTTGGGTGCAGTCGTGTTTGCACTTAAGGATCTAGGGAGACATTATTTGTATGGGACAAAGGGTGTCATCTATAGGATCATAAGAGTACTTTCAGATATCTTTTAGTCAGAAAGAGTTGAACTATGCGAAAGCGACGCTGGATAGAGTTGTTTTAGTGATTAATGACTGTGACATCGCTACCATCCTAGTAGGCAAATGTTAGTGGCTAATGCCCTTATTGTAGGAAGGAAAGAGTAAATCTAAGAGAGTTAGTAGTATGATATGATACTTCAGTCGAGTATCATAGGATAGGATACTGGTGGCTCAGTTGGAGGCTGTAGATGAATTTGCACAGTATTTACAGAAAGGTTTTAGATGAGATGTTTAGAACAAAGAAGTGTTGGAACTTTGTTATACTGGATTCGAATATGGGTTTCCTTTGAAGGGTGAGGTGAGAACCCTGATACTAGATGAAGCCCATAAGTCAATGTACTCTGTACACCCAAGAGCTAATAAGATGTACTATGATTTGAGAGATAGGTATTGGTGGCCTAGAATGAAAAAGGATATAGTTGACTATGTTAGTAAATGTTTGACTTGTTTGAAGGTTAAGGCTGAGCATCAAAGGCCATCTGGCTTGCTCCAGCAACATGAGATTCTTATATGGAAATAGGAAGTGATAGCTATAGATTTTGTGACTAAGTTGCCTAGGACTAGTAGTGGGATTGACATAATCTGGGTTTGCTGGGTTATTGTGGACCGATTGACTAAGTCTGCTCATTTTCTACCTATGCGTGAGGATTATAAGATGGAAAGGTTGGCTAGATTGTATTTGAATGAGATAGTTGCTAGACATGGTGTGCCAATCTCGATTATATCGGATCGTGATAGTCGTTTCACATCAAGGTTTTGGCAGTCAATGCAAGAGGCATTAGGAACTCGTTTAGACATGAGTACGGCTTATCACCCTCAGACCGATGGTCAGAGTGAGCGTACTATTCAGACTTTGGAAGACATGCTTAGAGCGTGTGTCTTAGACTTCGGAATGTCTTGGGATGTTTTCAAATTGATATTGGGAGTTTTCGTAATAAACAATAGTTATATTCTAGTATGCTCCGTATCGTTTGAGGACTCCCCTCTACTGTACGAAAAGTGTTGTCGCCGTCCTAGCGTTAGGGCTGACGGTTTGGCAACACGCTGATGTGAGTCCGCGCTTGTAACCGCCGCGCGCTCCCCCAGATTTGCGTAAGGACCTGAGTTAGTGCAAGAGACTACTGAGAAGATCTCGCAGATTAAGGATAGACTTAAGGTTGCGCGTGATCGTCAGAAAAGTTATGCTGATAAGAGGAGGAAGCCTCTAGAGTTTAGTGTAGGTGACTATGTCTTGCTCAAAGTGTCGCCTTGGAAAGGTGTGGTACGCTTTGGGAAGAAAGGGAAGTTAGCACCTAGATTTGTTGGACCGTTTGAGATTATTGAGAAAGTAGGCCCTGTGGCCTATCTCGGTTTGATAGCCTGAGGAATTGAATGGTGTTCATGACACGTTCCACGTGTCGAACCTTAAGAAGTGTTTGGCTGATCCAACACTGAAAGTGCCTTTGGATGAGATTCGAGTTGATGCTAAGTTAAATTTTGTGGAAGAACCTGTGGAAATTTTGGAAAGAGAGTTTAAGAAGTTGAAGCGTAGTAGGATTGCCATCGTCAAGGTTCGGTGGAATTCGAAACGTGGTCCTGAATTCACGTGGGAACGTGAAGATCAGATGAAATTGAAGTACCCGCATTTGTTTAGTGATGTTAGTAGTTTAATTTTGGGGACGAAATTATTTTAAGGGGGTAGAATGTAACCTTTGCCCTTTTTGTGTTCTGAATATTCCATTTATAGTCCTTTGACTATTTGACTTTGGTCAGTTTATTCAGATTTGTACCGTGTTGACGGTGGTGATTTTTATGAGATATGTGATGATTTGAGGTTTATTGTGATTAATAATCCCTTTTGGAAGGTATTATTGTGTTATGTGTATTCCGGGTGGTTTGACCCGTGAATTTTGAGAAATGCCGAAAAGCGAGTCCGACACGTCCGTTAATGTCCAAATTGAGTTTTGAAGGGTGTAAAGTGAAAATATGTCATGTGATTACTCTAGGTTAATGGAAAAGTATTTTTAAAGTGAATAAAAATGCTAATTAACTTTGGGGTAAATTTTACGGTTGAGTTTTACGAGCATTTAAGTGATCCCGACACGAAAAGAAAGGCCCGGGACTCCCTAGGATCCCTTGACCGGTCATAGCAAGAGAAGGGAACAACATGGATTTTTTTAGCAAGATTGTCCCATTTGTACACAAATATGCTTCCACTTAAGATCATTTCCTATCATTTTTCAGTTAAAAAAAACAAATTGTGTGTGTGTGTGTGTGTTTATTGGCCCTTAGTCCCGAACACAAAACAAAACAAGAATTACATAAATTTTTAGAAGTATGGATCTTGATAAAATAAGACATAAATATTTGGGGTTGTGTCTGTGTTTGGATTTAATTTCCCGCCCTGTATTTTACAAGATTTTAAGTGATCCTGACACGAAAAGAAAGACCCGAGACCCCTTTGGATACTATGGCTAGTCATGGGATGCTTAAGGGGTCAAGGAGGCTTAAGTTTAGCAAATATGTCCAAAGGATGTACACATATATGCTTTCCACTAGAACCTTTTCTCATAAATCTTTCTCATTTTCAAAAAAATAAAACACACACAAGTGTGTGTGTGCTCTATGCGTTCGACCTAAGCAAGCAATAAACACCCATAAATTTTCCAACTTTAATCAAGAACGAGATACTACGGGTTGATAAGAGTATACGAGTATTCATTTAAACAACGTTTGGGTTGTCCGGTTCATGTCAAAATCTACATTTTTGAAGATTTTCTTGTAAGTTTTCAAATTTAAATTTCGTTTGTCCTTTTGGGTTTATATTGATGCATAGACGTTAGTTGTACAAGTTGATCGTTGTGAAAATCGATTTTTGGAAACGAAACGGATAAAAAGGGGGTGTTTGGTTCGTCGGACATAAAAAGTAAAAAGAGGGTTTTGTAGTTTTGATATTGCGGTCGTGATGATTGAATAATATATGTTGCTAGATAGCTTATTTTTGATAATAGCTTGTATAGCTTATTTCGGGCTTATTTTTATGCCATTTCGTGGCTTATTTTGGTCTTAAATGCCACGTCTTTTGTCAAAGTTACAAGGGAGGTAATTTTGATTATTTTCGTGTTATGGCATTTGTTCATGGACTATTTTTGAGGCTTATGGTTGTAACCAAATGCGATACGTAGCTTATTATGTGACAATCCGTCAATTTCAGGTCGTTATTTTATTCTCGAGTATTAATTATAATTTTCATTTTTATGTTGAAATATGAACTCACGACTAAATGGGAAGAAATTAGGACTTACAATTGTAATTTACGTAACGTCAACGAAGAACCGGAGAATCCTACGTTAAGCATCGACGTTTATATTTTCAAAATGCCGTAGAAATATTTTTATTTCATTCGTTTTTATTTTTCGTGTTGCGTACATTTTCTTTTCGTACCTTACGTAAAAATTTTATGAACAATGTTTATAATTATTGTTCGACTAGTACCGTACGTAAACTAAAATTTTCAGAGAAGTATCACGATTTTCGTAGAACTATTTTTAACTTGTTCGTTTTTACTTCGTGGTTTCGCCTTAACTCTCGTTTTATTTTACGTTTGTACCCGTTAGCCTCAAAACTACCTACCTATCTTAAAATTTATACACTAAACACTAAGATTTATAAAATATAAATAAGGACACCAATAAATCTGGTCAACAACTAGAAGTAACAAAGTTTTAAACTTAAAAATCACTCACCACCACCTCTTGGTGGCATGTCCTTCTTAGGACAAGTGTCTAAGACACTTGTCTTAACTCCCTTGCATGCATTCTTTATAACAAAACCAACAATCTCTTCATTCTCTCCCATAGTTTACAAAAAAAAACCACACACACACATCTCTTTGTCTTCCTTTTGCCGTGAACCAACAACCTTACAACACCATTTTTATCAAAAATCTACTTAACCTAAATATTCTAGCTAGTGGATATTACAACCTAGCTAGTTTACTTCCTTTTTCAAAGTGATCAAGAAGGGTTTTGAACAAGATTTCATACACATTAGGGGCTGAATTAATTCAAGTACTCATAGAGTTATTGCATGGAGAAATGATGATGTTCTAGGGGTATTGGGTTAAGATTCAAGACTTGGTGTAAAAGAGTCACATTGTTTTGGGTGAAAATCATCACTTGCATCATTTAGTGGGTATAAACCTCTACTTATTTTTGTTATTCTTGTATTTTCTTGTATTTTATTTATAAATGTAATTGTAAATATGATGAATATGATGATCAAGAGTTTATTGGGGTTTTGTGTGTACTAGATTAGGTTGAAAATGGATAAAACTAACTTAAAACATGGTGGAAATCACTAGAAAAATTAGGGCAGAAGTAAACAGAAAGTTTGACATTTTTGAGTATGATAAATAACTGATTTGACTTATCTAAGTTGTGGACAATTGTTTTATGAGTTAGTAGCAATTTGAATCAACACTTGAATGTAAAAATTGCATGAGATATGACCATTTTACCAAAAGTAGGCAATTCTGACCTTGCTGAACAGATCGTATCAAAAGTCATAATTGCACTCTGAGTTGAGTAAAAACCTAGAACTATGAGATGTAGATAAACTTATGTAGATACTGGACCAATTGGATAGTCAACCAATTCATTATGGTTTGAAAATGGTGTCAAAAATGGTAAAAGTAAGTTTTCAGCCAAAAATTGTAAATTGACTTTTGTATAAAGAAATGACTTTAAGTATATGTCCACTCAAAATAAAGTATAGAAATAACTTATAATCTATAATGTACACTTAAATATGAAACTAGAGATGTAAATATTATAAGTACATTATTTATGGTTAAAGAGATACAACTATTTTTATAAACATAAACCTATATAAAACTTTTACGTCTATAACCATACTAAAAGTTGTAAAGCGTTTTTGCGACGAAAACCCGAGGTGGTAGGACCCACTTTTGGGAGTTTTTATATAATGAACCTACTGACCTTAAACTTATATCGACCTCGAAAACCCGAAAAATTTATACAAGTTATACACATAAACTTAAAATAAGCCATAAGACTTAAATGGGCCACTAGACCCAAATACACTAATTATATTTAAAAGACTTATTGGGCTTAGCATTGGACCCAACCCACTTGGGCCTAATATTTGGACTAAGGCCTGGTCATGGACCATTAAAATAGACCAAATTACTTAATGGGCTTATAATTGGGCCTATTGGGCTTTTTGGACCAATTGTGTTAAAACTAGTGAAATTTAACAAGTAATAAAACTAGTAAAAATGTCATACTTTAAAATTTACTTAGAAAACTTAAGTGTGATTTAACTTACCCAATTATAACTTGATCATCATACCTATATATATACATACTTGTCTATTTTGGAGTCGTTATTAATTTTTACCAACATAAAAACTTAACGAGTGAGATAACATGCTTGTTTTTAAAATAGAACACAAGGGACCCGAATGTATGCTAGTAGCCTTGATTATTATAAGTTAGCTTTAACTCGCTAAATAAAAAGTCCCGCGGAAATATCATGAATTGTTAATTGCCGGGAATAAGGCATACGCTTATACATGAAATAGTACTATTTGGAGATTACCACCTCCGATCCGTGACGACTAGCTATCGTCTTGTGTTGGGAACATAACACCACGGATGCATTGTATAGAGAATAAGAGACACTCATAGCGAGGGTGTATAGTGGGCAAAATTATTGAATATATGGTAAGGTTCGATGTCATGAGGCTTATAATAATCCCCCTATAATGATGTCTGATCCACATCGTTATATCCTGAATATTTTGAAAAATGATACTTGTGTTCGGAAAATTTTATTGTTTATACATATATAAACTCTATGAATTCACTCAACATTATTGTTGACTTTTAGCATGTTTTATCTCAGGTCCTTGAAGGTAATTCGGCGATGGAGATATGAAGGCCCGCTAATTAATTATTCATTCGAAAACGTTTTGTAAAATATTGTATGACGTTGTAAAACTTAATTTGGGACCGTGATGTAAACTTTTATTATTCGAATGAATGAAATTTTCTTAAAACGTCTCTTTTCGAGTCGTTTTCTATGATTTGAGTTATTGTGCTATTAAGTAACACCATTGGACCCTTCCGCTGACCGAGCTAAATTGAGGGTGTTACAGTAAATATGAGTTGTAAGGGTTTAATCTTGTTAGACAATGGTAATGATTCTTGAGATGGTTACGATGTAGCTTCTGGTGGTGGTGTAGCTAGTGGTGCATGGTTGATGTTTGGTGCTAGTGTTGATGTAGAAGTGGCGGTACCAAGATTTAATGTCACTTTGACATTTTATGCTCGAGAAGTAGTAGTAGTTCTTGTTGGTGAACGCTCATTAGATGAGTTAATGTGATTGGATAGATGAATACTTATGCAAGTAGTTCATCATTTGATTTGGGTAGAGGAGGAGGCAAATTTTCGTGTTCCTAAACATAGCTTCGATGCACATTGTGCCGCAAAACAACAAATTCAATATATCAAACTTAAAAAATTGGCACCCACGACTTCAGTCAATACCACACAGCTATCATCAATTCATCATCACATATTAAATTATAAAACATAGCAATATTAGGAGATGGAGTAGATTAGAAAACAAACCAAAGCTATGACATATAATCCGCAGCTTTCTTGAAAACACTGGGCTCTTAAGGTTAGTTCCTTTTGTAATTCTTAAACACAAGGAAATCATATGATGCATGCATATAGAAGCGTACCTAAGACATAGTCTAATCTATATTTAGATCATGCATGATAGGTTATATGAGCGCGTTAACATTGGGGTAAGGACATTGGCGGAAATCGATATGAAGGTTTTCTGTTAACCTTGTATATTAATTCTTTGCTAAACAAAAAATTGTACACCATAATTTTGCAGCGGAAAATTTTCTTTTTGCAAATATAACACAAAACATATATATCTATTTCTCCCCTCGTCCTCTCCCCAACATCAACGCACTCACTTAACATACCTTGAATAAACTAAATACACAATTGTAGAATGCCTTAGTAGTTACAAATAGGATCTTTGTGCATTGGCTCGTATTTTGGATTAACAGAAATCATAAAGCACCACATAACCAAATCATCATTGCTATGCATTTATCATTCAAATTAGATATACAAAAAAGGTGTATATAATATACTGAAGAGCGACTTAGTTTTAGCTACAATACGCATCAAAAGGGTTAAAAAAAGAAAAAAATAGATATCTTAGCTCGCTGAATCACGCATCATTTGTTCCATAATTTCCTTGTGAATCACAAACTGGCACAAAATAGGCTGCTATCACTACAAAATATGTACAACATACAAATTTAACATTCGTGCCCACATATGAGACATTAAATGAAATGAACTGATCTCTACCTCTGAAAGTATTACCAAGGAGAGAGCAAATTACCTTAAACAAACACTTGATGGTAAGAGGTAGAAAAAGAAAAAAAAACTGATATGTTAATGTAACTTCCCAATCCTAACTCCACATCAGGCTGCTAAATGAACCAGAAAATAGCTCAATGATTCTCTAGAGGTAATTCCATATCGATTTCTTTCATCCTCCTCATTCAATCATTACTTTAGATAGCCTAAATAAGAAAAAAGAAAATTTATTAATAATTAGACAAACATACTGAAAGGAAACATCATTTATACCTAGCAAAAAGAGAGAATACCGAGTCAGGCGGATGACTCATAAATAAAAAAGCATTTTTCAGGATAGTTATAAAAAACATTCACGACTACAACTTATATTAGATACCACAAAATCTTCCGAATAAAACATCTAAGAATGCTCACAAATATCGATCATTACGACTTGAAGACAGATTTGCATATGACATCCACACCATAGTCTTTAAAAAACATCAAAAGCATCCATACAAATCATAGAAAATTAGCGACAACAATCATGCACCAAATTTTAAAGCATAAGAGGAAGAACCAATACAAAAACATCACATTTTTATATTGATGTATTTAAAACATGTGAACATAAACCCAAAGCACTAAAATAAATTCAAAGGAATTAAGGGAAAAACATTATCAAATACATAAAACGTCTTTTTAAACCTATTTTATATAATGACAGACAATCCTTATATAGAAAAAAGATACTGTAAACACCTCATACCTAAATAATAAATAAGTTTTGGTTTTAAAACAAATCCATATACAAAATAAACGTTGGAAACTAGAACCTACACAACATACCAGAAGAAGCATTAAATCTGATGGTCTAAAAAATTGCATCGCATCATGATGAAAACAGTAGTTCACATAAAAAATAACACATATGACCACACACCAGACATTAAAAGTTAACAACAATCATTTCTACAGATCGCATAAAATCAACAGCTATGATCAGATTCCAGACTCACTTATACTACGATATAAAAAATAAAAAGATGAGTTAAAAACTCATGGCCTTTTAATATGGGAAACAACACATTATATTATAACTCTATATTAAACGGCATAAAATAAAAGTTCACCGCTCTCAAGGAGAATTGATTGCTCACATCGCTCTCTTTCTCTTTCCACTTCACACGCCCACTTTCTTCTCCACTCACATCTTCTTCGACCTAAAATCTATTTCCATCATTCAGGTCACTCGTCTCTCTTCACTCGCTTATGAAAGTCTCTTTCTTGGGTGATTTAGGTGATATCTTCTTTCACTTAAAATCATTTTGTTCATGCAGATCTCTTTCTTACTTCATTTTTTATTTTCAAGGGGTTATGTGTGGTATGCGGTTTGTTGTGGTTTGGGTGTTTTGCATCTTTCTGAATGATGTTATATGATCGGATGTTGTTGGTAAGGTTTGTTAATATGTTTTTTAAACGTTGTGCTTTTATGTATTGCATGCGATTTTTATCTGGTTTGATTTGGGGTTTCTATGTTTTATATTTTTTTGATTGAATTGCGACTTTGATTGGGATGATTTTGGGGTTTTTAAACATGATGTTATGGTTACATGCATTGTTGATTGGGTTTGATTTATGAGGTTTCTATGCATTGTTGATTGCATTGTCAGGTTTGATCTATGGGTTTGATTTATTAGGATTGATTGCATTGTTGATTGGGTTTGTTAATTGTTATATTATTTTTAGTTGAAGTTTAATTTGGATCGGGATTTTTAAACATCATGTTATGTTATGTTGTTATTGTTATTGTTGTTTGCTTATCAGCTTATGTAACTGTGTTGTAGGGTTTTCATTGTACCCATATCTTGGTGCCGTATTCATCGGATTGTATTTGCAGCCATGGTGGGTGTGGCATCACTATATTGTGTTTTCAGCCATGTTGGGTCTTATTATTAAATTATGGCATAGTTCAAACTAGCCCATATCTTGGCGCCGTATTCCTCAGATTGTGCTTGCAGTCATGGTGGGTTTTATTAGTACTTGTGTTTTGGCAGGGCATCACTCGATTGTGTTTGTAGCCATGCTATGTTGGCGGGGCATCACTTGATTATGTTTACATCCATGCTGGGTTCTATTATTAAATTTTCCTTTGGGTGTTTTTGTTGGCGATGATGGTTTTATTGGGTTTGTGCATTTGTGAATATGCAATTACAGCAGGTTGTTGAAATGCCAATGTTGTTTTTAACTAAGACCTTGGCAGGGTAGCGTGGTATCCTGCTTGAAGCTATATTGTGTTTGTCGCGACTTTGTCTATTCTAGTAGCCCCATGTTTAAGCCGAACTGTTCCTATATTTTTGGGCGGGCTATTGCTTGATTGTCTTTGTTGTTCATATTGACGTGTACCTTGGTAGGCTAGTACTTGATTATACTATTTCATTATGATGCTTTAAATTGACCTATACCCTGCAAGCCATTCCTAGACCGTGTTTGCAGGCATGTCGAGTTTCATTATTCCACGTGTTTTTGGTAGGGCATCACTGGCTGGGTCTAGTTGTTAAATTGTGGCTTTAGTTAACTATGTGCCAATGTTTTGGGCTCTTTTTTGGAGATGATGGTTTTGGTGCGTTTGTGCATTTGTGAATATGCAATCACAACAAGTTGTTGGAATGCCAATGTTGTTATTGTTAGGAAAATATTGTAAACAGACTTAATACTGTTAGTATTAAAGTTAAGTCTGTTAGTTCAAGTTAGTACTGATAGAGTAATAGTTAGTACTGTTAGTATAGAAGTTAAGTCTGGTAGAACAAGTTAAGTCTGCCAGCACTAACTTAAGTGTGACAGTATTAAAGTTAATACTGTTTAGTCAGAAAGTTAAGTCTGGTTGTAATATTAGTATTAGTTGTCATTTAGCGTTCATCTAGGAAGAGATAAGCATTATCTCTTAACGCGTTTAGGGTTCCTTAAATCTATAACAGGAACGTAGAATAGCATTGTAAAGATATGAGTTGATTGATCATTCACAATCAAATAGTAATAGTAGTAGCAAGTTTAGTATTTTGTTCTTGTGTTCATCTTGGTATAGATATTGATATTCCGCGTCAATATTTGTATTCACTGTTATTGTCTCTCATAGTTTCTTTGGATTTATTCAGAGAACTATAAGTCGTTTAAGGCTCATTAAGATCCTGTTGAGAAGGACCTACAAGTGGTATCAGAGCCACCAAGGGGACTTTACACAAGATTGAACATAGATCAAAACCTTTTATTCCACCAAATAATCATGTCTGCACACGATGATTTTTCTCTTCATGATGATGAGGAACTTTCTCTTCATGATGATGCATCTTTGGCTGGATCACTACCAGCATCCAACAAAGGAGATGCTCCTGCTAAACCACCACAAATTATCACCACAAATACACTTTCAAACATCAAACTGCCCGTTCTTCAAAAAGATGATTATGATACGTGGGCAATGGAGATGGAACATTATCTTGAGTATATAGATAATGAGGTCTGGAAAGTGATTCAGAATGGGAACTCAAAGAAGCGAGTCACCAAAGGTAAGGATGGTGTATACAGGGTTCTTCCTCCAACCACACAGGAAGAACAGTTTGCTGATGAGAAAGAAAGGAAAGCGAGAACTCTGTTGCTAATGGCTGTTCCAAAAGATCATCTCAGACGTTTTCATGGCATGGATGATGCCAAAGAGATTTGGGCAGCTATCAAGACAAGGTTTGGTGGTAATGCTAACTCTAAGAAAATGCAAAAAGCTGTTTTGAAACAACAGTTTGAGGCATTTACTATCTCGTCTAAGGAAAGCTTAGAGAAAGGGTATGATAGGTTCCAAAAACTCCTATCACAGTTGGAAGCCCTTGGTGCTGGTGTGTCAGATGAAGATGCAAATCACAAGTTTTTGAGGTCCCTTCCTCCTGCATGGGACAGTCTAGCCATGACAATGAGAACAAAGAAGAATATTGACACTCTGTCAATAGATGATTTATACAATAATCTGAGTGTATTTGAACAAGACATCCAAAAGACATCATCTTCTTCCCTGGCATCTGATAATGTGGCTTTTTTTCTATTAAGCCAAAGCTTCTTCAGGCAAGCACAAAGACCAAGCCAAAGCTCAAGGAAGTTAATAAGTTCTTATACACTTCCTTTCCAACAGCAAACACAACTGCTACTCCTGGTCTTGCTGATGAAGTTATCCATTCTTTTCTAGCCACAAATGCTGATGATGTGGATTTGATACATGAAGATCTAGATCAAATTGATGACCTGGACTTGGAAGAGATGGATATAAATTGGCAGATTGCTATGACTGCCATCAAAATCAAGAAGTTCTACAAGAAAACAGGCAGAAGGCCAAGAGTGGATGGAAAAATGCATGTGGCATTTGATAAGAGAAAAGTTGAATGTTTCAAATTGCCACAATTTGGCGGGCATTTTGCGTGGAATGCAAGTTTACAAGGTTCAAAGGAGGTAGCAGGCAGGAAGCAGGTTAGAGGTCAAGGATTTCAAAAGCCAGTGAGAACTGTAAAGGTAGCTTTGTATGGTCCATTGATGAAGGTCGATCATTTGGGTAGAGAAGTCTACCAGCTGAGGTACTTAATCATGCTCTCATGGCATTCACTGTGAATAATGAGGTATATCCATTGTGTTCTAAATTGTGTTTAGATTCATACTATGCTCTTCAAGCATAAGTAATGATTGAATTGCAATCTGAATAGTGGCTACCAAGAAGAAGCTGCCTTAGTTGCCATATGACTAGCTGTAAAGAAATTAGAATTCTCAGTTAAAGCTCCCACAAACAGCGAATCATCCTTAAATGGAAAAATTAAATTTTTAGGCTTATCAAATTTATGCGAAAAAGTTGAAAAGCTGAAAAAAATGTACTAGATGATATTAAGGAATGAAAGCTGTAAAAGTTAAAGTTGTTTTTACAAAAAAAATTGTTGGTTTCTTGGTTTGCTTCTTCTTATAAATCTTTGGAAAGCTAGTTGATTGTGGGATGAGCTCAACAGTAAGATGGGTTTAGGTATGGAATCAAAATCAAATGCTGAGGGTCCTAGGATCTGAGGAAGAGAAATAAGTAGAGGTATTTTTGCTGTTAGAGAAGAAAGTGATGCAGGATTTATCAATCCAATATACTAGCGATTCCAAACGGTTTGAGTACAAAGGGTCCTCATACTCTTTTTCAGTGGTGATTATAACCCTAGAGAACAGGAGGACATAGTGTGATTCTTGTATGAGATCCAACCTTATGGCAAATATGGACCTCTAACCTAAATCTCCTAGTCCTAAGTGTCTAATGCAAGTTCCCATGTTTTCTCCATCTGTCCATTCTCATGACAGTGTTGGGGAGCTTGGAACTGTGGTTTAATGCAAATTTTATGTTTTACTCTTCTTGTCAATCCAATGACAGTTATGGGGAACAAGGACCATTATCTGCCATTCAGTCTAGGATATATCCCTTCCGATATGACCTTCTATTGAGCAGGTTACCTTAGCACCCCACCAATTCTGAATCTCAACCATCAAAGTGCCTGAATCCACCAACAATCTGTTGACCTCTTAGTTGTGCACAGCATGTAAAAAACTCATAGGCAACCAATTAGATCACCAGTGTCTCTTACCTATTTTCTTCAACTCATAGACTAAAATTGGAATCTAGAATGGGAAATGGGAATTAGGTGGCAGGCTATTCTTTTGAAAGAAAATCAGTTTTGTGTGTGGAAGTCTTAGTCACTTGATTATGGTTGTGACTTATTATGAGAAAATAGTTGGCAATGGAAGCTGCTATAAAGAAGCACCAAGGGGTAATACAAGCCAATGTTAGGCAAGCCTACAAAGCCCTGGACTTAATCGAAACAGGTGTGAATAAAGCAATCAATTCAATCCCAGACCTGTACAACTAATTAACATTAGACCCATTTAGTAACTGCTAGCAGAAACTATTAAAAACTGGTAGGGTAAATGTTAATTCTGGCTAAGCAAAATGTTAGTTCTGGTAGGTTGCATGGTTAGTTATGGCACTCATTATTAAGTCTGGTTACTTCTAGTTTTAATAATGGCAAGCAACATGTTATTTCTGTAGATGTATGTTTATTCTTGGTATAAAATGAAGTCTGTGGTTCCTAGAGGTATTAATACTGGCAAACAAAATGTTAATTCTGGTAGGGTGCATGTTAATACTGCCAGAGTAACTAGCCCAGTATTAACAAACCAGACTTCACAGGTGAATTTTAAAAAGTCCAAAGACATGTTTTTCAAAACAAAGATCACCTGAAAATAGACCCTTTACAAGAATACAGCATACAAGTCAAATAATTATGCTGTTAAGGGCACAATGGGTACTGCTGTTAAGACCTCAGCAGGTTGTGTTTGGAGAAAAACAACACTACACTCCAATATCAATAGTGGACCAACTTAGCACATCATTCACGGACACTTGTTGGCAAATATATTTGCATTCATATATGTCAAGCTTCAGTGTCATAAGCTTAGGAAAACGTAATTACTTTTTATGATGTTTGCATTTGTTGCTTAATCATACACTTGGAAATCTTGTGGTCCTACAATTGATTTACATAAACCTATGAATTCACCAACTTTATGTTGACGTTTTAAGCATGTTTTTTAGGTCAATAAGGCACGAGGTGCGATGATACATTAGAAGTCAATAATTGAAGAGTCAACACTTAAGATTTGGGATCGTATTACATTTTGGGGGAACAATTGTTATTAACCGGAATCTTTATTAATATTGTTGAACAATTTGAAGCCATGAGCTTATGTAACAAACAAGTATTTTGTTAATCCAATGTATCTTTTTCAAATGACACGTTTAGTGGTCGTTCTCAGACCTTGTGCTATTGATCCATAAATGTAACGCCCTCGGATATTTCAACATTCCACTGCGTACTCAGATTTGAGGGTGTTACAGATTGGTATCAGAGCCAGGTTTATAGAGAACCAGGTCAAAAGTCTTGTCTGGACTATAACCATTTTCAAACACTTGATTTACAAACGGGGTTTGTATGGGACATACACACATTACTTGTTGCATCAAATTTATGTGCTTACGTGACATGCATTGTTTTAGCATTAGTAGGGTACTAAGTGCTTACATGATCCATTTGTGGAAGCTTTGGTTGCACACAAGATTGGGTAGGAAGGTCGAGAGCGTGAATTATTTAGGTGATGTTGAAGATTTTATTAAAGGACCATGAGTTTGTGAAGATATGAAGAACATTTAGAGAAAACTATTGGAAGAGTTAAAGGAAGAATACAAACGTTGAAAAATATAAATGGTTCTAGTTATTTACTTGAACAAATTTTGAAGTTATTTTATTTTGTTTTTCAAATTGTTATCAGTTATCAAACCTATGAAACTATAGAATGATTGTTTATTTGAGCTTATGTTGTAGTTGTTAAATGTTATTGCTTTTAACGTAAATATTTGCTAATGCTTAAAAAATACATGTTTTCTGCTTTTTATTGGCTTTATTCATTAGTGCATGAGTTTTTTTTCTTCCAGAAAATCGGTTCCTATCCGGGTAGACCCAAAGAACCGGAACTGGAACTGGAACCAGAACCGAAACTGGAACCAGAACCGAAACCAAAAAATATTTTTGGTTCGGTTCTCGGTTCCTACTTTTCACAAAATTCGGTTCTCGGATCCATCTGTTCCGGTTCTAGTTCCACCTGTTCTAGACCCATGCTCATCCCTATAAAGAAACAAATTAAACAACAATCAAAATACTTCATTCATATCAAGTTTGGTACATGGTCATAACAGCAAACTTCAATAGAAACTACATTATACTTTTTTCAGGAAAACAGGTTGCAAACCTGAACACTCATGTTTCATCAAACCATCGTGACATATCTTACAGACTGGAAAACAGGTAAGCCTCAACAATCGGTATTCAATAACTAAATAAGATGATGACCATTAGGATCATCAACCAATCTAGTGCCATTAATGTTCGAGACATATATTTCCAATTCTTCCACGGTTTTCTTCAAATCAAGCTCAGAAGCAGCAGCATCAAGGTGTATCTTCAAATATCAATCGTACATATATTCCAAGATAAAATGGCGGCACTGGTAAATAAATCTAAAAAAAACTTGTGGAAATCGTAGAGGGGGGGGGTGAATACGTTTTCCTTTTAAAATCTTAAAAATGTTTCGTATCAAATCACCGATCAAGCGTGATATAATATGAAGAGTATAAATTCTATACCAACAATACATATTCACATCAATGTTCACATCAATCCATGACACAAACACAATCAAAACTATATAAGCAACACAACACACAATTGCAAATATAAATATAGAGCGATAAATGCAAGTATAAATGTAAAGAGATAATTAAAAGGAAATGCAAACCGGACACGACGGTTTATATGTGGTTCAGTCTCGAAGCACATCTTTCGCCTTACTCCACTCCTAGAGTTACAAATCGAGAGTTTTCTTTCACTAGTCAAACAGCTCCCATTTTGTCGGAGAATAATCAGTCCACATGTGCGTACACCCGATTTACGACTCCAAAGCTAAAATGTGAGTTCTAATCTTAGCTAGTAACAATCTATCACAACACAACTTCATGACTTGTTCATGACTTCACAACTTCACAACTTCTTCACAACTTACACGACTTCACAACACAACTTCACAACTACACAACTTTTTCACTTCACAACTTCACAACTTCCCTACATTTCACAACTTCACTACACTTTCATCTTTCCTATACTTCACAACTTTACATCACAAGTAAACTACAGGTCATCATGGATCTAACATAACTTCTTATGTTCACCATGATCTAACTATTACACACAGTTTGAAATACTTGGACTCGTTCTATGCATGTGAATATAAGACATGTCAGATTTGCACTAACAAAATAATAACTTCGAATCTTGATGATAGCCAGAGTTTTCTCTTGCACTTGAATGGATGGATGTTTGATCAATTTAAACTAACTTTAACAGGTATGTTATCAGTGAAAAAAGGTTTGAAAGAGTGATTTAGATCTGAGAAAAAACTATGTGCAAAGAGTGAAGAAAATCTGTAGGAATCAGTCCACTATTTATAGGGAAACTAGTTAATTTTTTAATTTGGGCGTCCCTTATATTAGGGCACGGTCCCCTTAATTAATTAAGAGGGGCCCGTCCTATTTTTGTAGACGCTCCTTTTTGTCTTTTAGGTGAAAAGATTTTTCTGGATTCTAGCCATTTGTGGGGTAGAAAATTTAAATTCAAATTTTATTTTGAACTATATAATTTCCTTACTAAATACAAAACTGTTTTGTATATGTTTTAAAAGTGTTTGTCCCATTTTGTAAAAAATGTAAGGTTTGGAAAATAAAAAATTTCTTTGATCATTCAACAAATTAAAGTTTGTTTGTTCATACCTTTAGTGATTTACGTCGGGTGCGAACTTAAATTTGTTGTTGAAGAAAACTTAAGACGTCGAAAGATGTTGACGTATGAATTGATGATTTGTGATTACGAGTAACTTAAGCACTTTACGTTATGTGTTATAAGTTACATGTTTGTCATCACCAAAACATAAAGAGAATGTATAGATTAAATATCGTAATATTTCTACCAACAATCTCCCCCTTTTTGACGATGACAAAATATGTAAACTATAACTCATAGTAAAATGTATAAGTTACTTGTTTACACTTCTTCTCCCCCTTTTATCGAAACAAAAAGGTGGACTTCTAGACGAGACTTTTACTACACTTCAACTCTCCAATCAAAGAAGCGAGCTTGCATCATCCTAAGTGAAGTCTTGATTCTATCAATCTTTTTTAAATAATAAGATCCCTTGAAGATTGACTCAAGCGGATCCATGGATCAAATTAGTTGCAAACTCTTAACCTACATCAATGGTTAGTTTCGTGCAACAAAAAAATATATATAGGGATGAAATACACATATCAAGAAATGTGTAGATGTCTTGAATGGTTACAAGCGTAATGGCTTGGACATTTGCAAATGCTCCCCCTTGGTGTATGCCCTCCTTGATTGGGGCACCAAGAAATCAAGTAACGGAAAAGTGCTACAAAAAAAGTTAGTAGAAAAAATGCACATATATATAATGATGATGGTAGATATATATATATATGCAAGACACTTAGTGGGGAACAAATCATGTATGTCTTAGGTGTATGCACTCTAAAGTGTGGCACTAAAGACAACAACCTAAAAAGAAATGATGAATGCTTAAGACATGGAAATGTTTAGGAACCAATGATAAGATTCAACTTATACATGCTTAAGGACTAAGACTTGACCAACAAGTCTTATTATGAGAATGACTCCTTCCAAGATGTTTTTCATATGGCTTAGAAGTATGTGGGGGAGAGGGGTTTAAATAGACTAAGGATTGTATTGAGAGATTCCTAAATCCTCAAGGTTTCTTTGTTAAGCATTATGTATGCTTTTCATGTTTGGGGTGTTTAAGGATAAACATTATCGTAAGACTTTAGGTCGAACTAAATGTTGATGATAAGGATAATTGGTTGAGGAAACATAAACAAAGAAGGATGAGCGTGAATGGAAAGGGAAGGTGTTGACTATAGGTTTGTTGGATGTTTTGTTGGTTGTTAATGTTGATGAACAAAGGTGAAAATGTGAAAATGGTGGAAGAAAAGTGAAAGACACGACATTGTAATGACTTAACAAGTGGAGTAATGGGTGAGAGTGAGAGGGTTATTTCCATTGAGTTGGGTGCTTGAGTTGGAGGTGGTGGAGGAACTCTAGGAGGATGTGACAATGGAGGGTTTAGGTAGCCATTTGTGGAAAGAGATGATGAAAGAGTTGGTGATTTTGGTGTGTAGTCAATTGAAGAGGATGAGGTGTCTTTGGTAGATGGAGTTTTAGAGGGTACATTTGGAGCACTGGGAGATGATTCGTGAAGCTTGGGTGATGAGGTTATAGTGTCTTCATTTGTCAAGTCAATGAAGAGTTGTTTTGGTGGTATGATGGTGATTTTTGGTTTCTTTGATGGTTGAATATCATCTTTGTGTTCTTCACTTGCTCAAAAGCGGAAATGAACAAATAAAAGACACGATATTGTGATGACTCGACAACGCTTTGAAGATGTAATATATTCTTTGTGTTCTTCACTTGTTAAACAGTGGAAATGATTTGATGAGACACATTTCATTACGAAATTCATTTGCATTTAACAACATAGGCACACAGGCTTATGAGTGTCGGCATATAAGGATGAGACGCATTTCATTACAAAATTCACTTGCTTTTGAAAACATAGGCACACATGCTTATGAGTGTCGAGATATAAGGATGAGATGCATTTCATTACGAAATTCACTTGGGGAATGGTTACATGGTGAATCTTCGTGTGAAAGTGACAGGTGGATGAATCGAGGTTGATAGTAGTAAGGATGATTCGGTTTTTCATTTCACTTTTGGTGATTTGGGGATGTACTAGAACTAGTGATCACTAACAAGAGTGAATAATAGTTATGAGGTTTGAGTGTATGGTAGAAGTGTATCTTGTGGTTTCTAGTGAATAAGAATCACCTATGTGAGTTCTTAAGAGTGTTTGGTTAAAGGATATATGTGAAGATGTGTGTTTTCCCTTCCTTTCTAATTCGTGCTTATCCGGACATAAATTGTGGAATAAACAGAATAAATGAAGAGTAACAAAGACGGAAGCGATGAGCTTGTCAATGTCATGAAAGATGACGTTAGCATACGATGAACTACATCCACGAAGTTATGTAGCTCTTCTCAAGTATTTCGAATGTTCTTAGAACAATCACACGATGAGGTGCGCGGTTGTCATAAAGATGGTAGCGGAAATGTGGTAGGAAAACATTAACCATCTATATAATAATAGAGGCATGATTAAGGTTTTTGTGAAATGAATTCGACATGAACAATGAGTGACATTTTAATTTGCATTTCGCGAATTAAAAATGCTTAAAATATTTCGATGAAAGGACTAAGTTGTCGTGGATTTAATTTGGAATGTATTTAATAGTAACAAGACTATTAAAATGAGAATGACATGTTTATGATATTTGTTTTATCATTCCTAAGGGAATGGAAAAGACTAATGTAAGTGAAAGTACTTAGTCTTAAGGTGTGTATATTAAAGATGCAACGAATCACTTATGTAGAAACTCGTAAGACCTTTGTCACGCGAAGGTTGATGTAAGCTTTTAGCTTTAGGAAGAGCATTTTAACATATGTTGTTAAAAGGCTTGAATATGAACTTTCGGATATGACCTTTAACGTTTGTGATCGCAAGTTAAAGATACTTGAATATTTTGGATGAAAATATTAAGTTTACAAAACTACTGGGAAATGTTAGATCATGTATTGAGTTTTAGCATTTAGGAGCATGTGTCATTTAGATAAACTAAGAAATATTTTATCTAATCTTAGAAAAAGACAAATGCCTTTATAGTGGACATGCATTTAATATATAAGCAATTAAACGTTGAGGAATCAAGTCACGAAGGACATTTAATTACATTACATCGTGAACAAGTAATCATCTTGAATCAATACATGCACATATGTGTGGTGCATTGGGTTAGATTGACTAAGGAAAATCCTAATATCTTTTTACGGTGCTTAGTGTGTACTCTAATGTTATACAATGTCTATCGATGTTGACTATCTTAGGCCATATTAGGAAGAGCCATCTTAATCAAATTAGTGAATGAATATTGAGTCTATCACTAGTGGTGTCAATTCAGGCTAAACACGACCCATTTTTTTACAGGTTATACACCTGTATACCCTACTCTTCACTCTTGGAAGCATTCAACAGTAGGACAAATTGAATTTCTAGTGCAATAGATTTTCCAGTAGCCATTCTCATGTTAGACAAAATAGAGTTCTTATATTTTCCTAATGAAGTGTAGCAAAGATAGAGTTTGTATTATCTTTTCATAGAGGGCCTAACATGACTAATAACTAACATACTTTAATTCCGGTTCGCATAATCCTAATCAAGATGTGTAGAATTCTAAGATAAGCGTAAACAAGATGTTTTAATCTTTTGTTCAAGATCTATAGATTGTTTGGTTTCGATTACATATTACTTGATTTAATGAATGTCTTATACTTAGTCATCTTACATGTGTAGTTGTCACATGTGTATATTTTTTACGTGTTTGATTTTTCAAAAGCAAATTTGTGCTGATTGCGCAAATATGGTATATTGAGCAACTGTTTTAAGAATTCTCCCATTTTTCATGTCATGTGAAAGGAAATCTCATCAAGATTATTATTTAATAAGTTTGTGATTCATTAGTGATATGGATAAAAGATAATAATTTTAATTTTTAAGCAAATATGCTTTTCTAAAATTATTATTCTTATCAATGTTGTATATCATAATTAAATAAGTATTTTTACTTGATTTATGCATTGACACATATTTTGATAGGTTATTTCTCAATTCTAATAACTTATATTATTCAAATTATATGTAGTGTATTTTATTGAAACACAACCATTTATGCTACAAAGAATGTAAAATGCATAGGATATATGTTATCCTTTATCATTCGTTTAATATGATAAGTCCATAAAATCTTTAAATACAATGTTTCCCAAATATCATGTTATCCTAGGTGAATAAACAAGAATATTATTCTTATTTGAGAACTTAGTTAAAAGAAAATTTTAGCTTTGAGTCGTGCTTTTATGTTGTATGAGCAAAGTTTACATATATTGTTAGTTTGCTCGTGTTTGGTTTATCAGAAATGACACATTCACCAATTGCATTGCAATGTAAATTGCTTGAATATTTCTGATGAAATATCCAAGTCGTCAATCCTACTTCATTGTGTATTTTATGCTTGTATTGAACATATTGGTATAATATTTAGAACACAACCATTGGACAAGTAGACTCAATATGACATCATCAACACAAGTGTGAGTTATGATCCGATGCATATTCTTTTCATCTAGAAAAGGATATAATTATTTTCATATCAATCAAGTGTGATTGAGTTTTGTAGATCCAAGATGATATCTTTTGTTATATTTTGATATAATCTTGAAACTAAACAAATAAGAATTCGATTTCATGTCCATACACGAAAACTTGTCAATTAGATTCAATAAGGATATCAATCATAATTTGAATAATGAAATTGATATTTTCTTGAATATCTTTCTTGACCTCCGACACTCATTTAAAAGAAAAATAGATAAATATTTAAATAGTGTGTTCCATTAATCCAAGATTAGTTGTAAATTTTACTCATGTGCGAAAAAACTATTTGTTGTTATGTATAATATACTATAGTTTTTGAATTTTATGGAGTATGAGTTTTTCTAACCATTATTATACAAACACATATGTTTGTAAAATTCTTTTTGTTTTAAAAAATTATCATAATTAGGTGTGTATGTTAGAACAGGCAAGACTCAAGCATTTCTTTTTCTTAGTTATGTGTATTAATACAATCTTTTCTTCTGTTCTAACCAACCCAAGGTCAAACAAGAAGTGTTCAAAATATTTTAACGTGTTGGTTGAAATAGATTAATCGTTAGAATATTTAGGTGACTAGTTTTATTACATTAATATATACTTGACAAGTTATTGAACTCTTATTCCTAGTATATTCCCTTACCTGAAAGTTTTACTATGATGTTTATGTAACATTTGTAAGATTAAGTGATCTTGCCTATATGCATGCAAGAAAACAATGTCGCATCTTAATGCAATAATATCTCGCATAGTTTAGGTATGCATAATCCAAATAACTTGCTACCAACGAATGTGTACATGGACACATCTGCTTGATATTTCAATTAGTTACTTGACATATAGCAACGAATTCATTTATATTATCTACTAAACTTAAGATATAAAGAAGTGAATACTCACATAGCATACCACATAAAAGTAATTGTGTAGTTTTATGATTAGATACCACAACGTATTCATAGCTCGGTTTTATTTGGAAAATAAAAATACTTTCTTCCATTTCAAAAAATCAAGTTTAATATTTTTGAAAAAGTGTAATTACACCATTTTTAAAAGATATATCGCTAGAAATGTCTGACTCGAAAGGAAAAGATAAAATACAAGTTTTACGTTAAAACGAGACTCAACGTTTTGGATATTAAGTAGTATTTTGCCTTTCTGACTAGATTAAGTTTGAAATAAATACTTGGAAGTATTTTTATATGAAAGTAGACCAAATTCTCTTCGAAATGGCGGGTGGCACGACTTCTACGGACTTACGGTTGATTTTATATGATTTTTCAAAGTTTCTAGAAAAAAAAACGATCGATCAGTCAGGTGGTCCCTTAAAATTAAGAGGGCGCCCAGGATTTTAGGGGGCCACCCAAATATTTAGGGGGGCCCCCCAACTGATACTTAGATTCACGATTTTTGTAAAAATTATTTTTTGACTTTGCGGAAAGGTGTACAACTTTATGAATTTGATACATAACATATAACACTTATTTTAAGCATCATTTTTATCTCGAGCTAGTATAATTAGTGTATATAACATCAAAACTATAAAGTTAATCAACAAAACTCTTTTCATATTGTTATCCACCTTAATGGGTGTAATTTGATACTGGATGTACTCAATATTTTTAAAAACCATTTGTTTTAAATTTTGAGCGACGTGGGCTCTTGTACCAATAGTGAAAAACGTAGAGGGGGGTGAATACGTTTTCTTTTTAAAATCTTAAAAAATGTTTTGTATTCAAATTACCGATCAAGCGTGAATAAATATGAAGAGGGTTTATATAAATTCATACCAACAATACATTTCAACATCAATGTTCAAATCACTCAATGGACAACCAAACACAATCAAAAATATTTAAGCAACACCAACCACACATCTGCAAATGTATTTATAGAGCGATAAATGCAAGTATAAATGTAAAAAAGATACAAGTAAAAGGGGAAATGCTATACCGGACACGAATGATTTATAGTGGTTCGGTACGAAGCACCTTTCGCCCTACTCCACACCCCGAGCATCAAACTCGTGAGTTTCTTCATAGGTCAACAAGCTCCCTTTAGGCGGTAGGAAAAACCGTAACACAACGGTACTTACACGATTTACGACACAAGCTAAATGTCGAGTTCCTAATCTTTAGCTAGAACCATTCTATCAAACACAACTTCACGACTTCACACTTCACAACTTACATCGACTTCACATACAACTTCACAACTACATACTTTTCAAGTCATAAACTACACAACTCCTGACATTCACAACTCTCACTATACAATCACTTCTTCCATACACTTCACAACTTTTACATCACCAAGACGACTTCCAAGATATCTTGATCTAACATACCTTCTTATGATCACCATGATCTAATTATTACACAAGTTTGGAATACATGGACTCGATCTATGCATTGTGAATGTAAGACATGTCACGAATGCACTAACTAAACTACATAACTTCGCATCTTGATGATAGCGAGAGTTCTTCTCTTGCACTTGAATGGATGGATGTTTGGATCAACATTAAACAAACTTTATAACAAGTTAAGGGAATCAAAGAAAAATGTTTGAAAGAAGAGTTTAGTTGAGAAAAAACTATGTGCAATGAGGTGAGAAAATTATGTAACCGTCCAACTATTTATTAGTGGAAATAATATGAATTTTTTATTTGGGCGGTCCCTTAATTATACAAGGGCGGTCCCTTAATTATGGCCGGTCCCCTTAATTAATTAAGGGGGCCGCCCATTTTTCAGACGCTCTCTTTTTTGTCCTTTTGTGGGGAAGATTTTTCTGAAACTTTCTAGCCGTTTTGGGTAGAAAATTTGAATTCAAAATATTTATTTTGAATAAAACATTTCTTATAAATACAAAAATGTTTTGTATATGTTTTAAAAGTGTTTGTCCCATTTTGTAAAAAATGTAAGGTTTGAAAAATAAAAAATTTCTTTGATCATTCAACAAATTAAAGTTTGTTTGTTCATACCTTTAGTGATTTACGTCGGGTGCGAACTTAAATTTGTTGTTGAAGAAAACTTGAGACATCGAAAGATGTTGACGTATGAATTGATGATTTGGGATTACGAGTAGCTTAAGCACTTTACGTTATGTGTTATAAGTTACATTGTTATCACACCAACACATGATAGGAGTATAGATTAAATATCGTAATATTTCTACCAACACAACTATAAAAGGAAAGCAAATCACTAAAACTCTCACCTATGTTGCAATCGATCTATTAAGTAAAAAGTTTGAGTTGGGCCGCGCAAATAAATCCCACGATAAAACACTATTAACAACCCATAAACATGTATCTATACTACATATAAAGGATGTAGCCCCATTGCTTGAAAATTCAACATTGTTGAAAATTGAAACTATCTTAAGCAACTAATAAATTATCTATGGCAACTTTTGAAGTCAAAAACAATATTCAAAGCATGTCATCCAAAAATTAAATACACCAATGCTAAACTTGAAACAGAATTGAAACGGAATGGCACTAAAATTAGTCATGTACTAATCTAGGAATGTACTAATTTAAGGAAGTACTAATCTAGGGAAGTATTAAACATAAACTAAGAAGCGTTTTTAGTACAACTCACAATTTGTAGTACAGCTCACAAGTTTAACACCATAAACCGAATTTTAATACCAAAGGTTTAATCGTTATGTCATATGATTTCAGAAAATAAAAATTTTAAAATTTAATACCCTTTAACTTCTGTATGGAAATTAAGATAAACACTAGAATAATCTTGTCCTAATCGTGTCCTAAATTTTAGTGATTGTGTATCATTGTGTATAGGTTGATTTAGAGTGAAAATGAAAAAAATATTTAAAAATGATATTAAATTACGTTAATTTTAGGGGAACGGTAAGGTGTTTATCATCATAAAATAAAGATCTCATGGTCGGTTTACATTAACTGTGGTATGGTTAAATGAAATGTCGATCCAACCTCAATTTTTGCATTGGTATTATATGAAAATGTCTGTTTCATGTTTCAAAATAACCAAAGTATAATTCAAAATAATTCCATTCCAAAGTCAAAGTAAAAGCAAAATGGCATTCGACCATCCAAAACTTTTTCTCATGTCAAGTATACTAGATGGCCTTATTGTTCTGAAAATACAATTAGAGCGATCATTACTGATGAATGCCTGGGTGCATGTGATGATGTTCCCTTCAATTTTTATATAAGTGGAACTGCTTTTGGTTACACAAAACACTTTACCAAAATATCATTACAACTATATGCCGCTATAAAATCTCGTTACTATGTACGGGTACTCGTCCAGTTTCAATAAAAGGACAGGTATTGGACAAATTTTAAAATACCAATAAACCTTAAACAAACACAAACATAAAACTAATATTCAACAATAGCACATAAACTAAAAAAACTAAATACATCAATTGTTGTAATACCAACAAACCATATAAACAAACCTCATCAGGTTTCAATTAATACTTAACTAATTATAACAACTAAGAATATATAGTAAGTAAGACGTACCAACAAACAAACCTCATATATATCTGCTGGTTTCCGCCAATGTTGTTACAGCATTTTCATATAACACATAACCAGCGACTAACAATATCCAAAACTGAACATATCATCAAAATGAAAACACAATAATTATTCATATAAAGTTGCAAATCATAATCACGGTCAAATCTCACTTATGCAACTCAACTTTACTCCCCAACTAAAAATGATAAAAAAATCAACAAAACACACTCCCTCGTTATCCCAATCAACATGTCTCTTACTACTCACACATTCCTCCGACTCAACGATTCTAACATACCGACCCTCAACTTGCTTAGCTAATTCTTTGACGTATATAAACCCTAGTTTTTTGCTAATTTTACTAAATATATGTCATTCCAATACGTGCTAAAAATTTGCAGACTTCCGCCATCCTATACTAGGTGTCATTTTTATAGTGATTAAAAATGCTTATTTCAATAAAAAAAAATGAACTCAAGGGAGTACACCCTGGTAATAAAATTTAAGGAGGAGCCAAGCAAAGTGAGGTACCAAAATCGTAATCCCTTTTGAAGAAAGCCTATGCCTTCTAACATTGAGATTCTCGAGTCCAGAAGCAACCATAATGAGCACTGATATAAATAAAATAACGTGTTAGGAAAATATTGTAAACAGACTTAATACTGTTAGTATTAAAGTTAAGTCTGTTAGGATTAGTAGTATGATAGAAATAGTTAGTACTGTTTAGATAGAAGTTAAGTACTGGTAGGAGCAAGTTTAAGTCTGCAGCATGAACTTAGTGTGACATGTTTAAAGTTATTTACTGTTTGACCAGACAGTTAAGTCTGTTCTTATTATAGTAATAGTTATCAAATGGTGTTAATCTAGGAAGAGATAAGCATTATCTCTTAACGCGTTTAGGGTTCCTTATGCTTATAAAAGGAACGTAGAATAGTATTGTAAACATATGAGTTGATTGAGCATTCACAATCAAATAGTAATAGTAATAGCAATTTTAGTATTTCGTTCTTGTGTTCATCTTGGTATAGATATTGATATTCCGCGTCAATATTTGTATTCACGGTTATTGTCTCTCATAGTATCTTTTGATTCATCCAAAAGGACTATAAGTCGTTTAAGGCTCATTGAGATCCTGTTGATAAGGACCTACAAGTGGTATCAGAGCCACCAAAGGGACTTTACACAAGATTGAACAAAGATCAAAACCTTTTTATTCCACCAAATCAAGTAGTCATGTCTGCAAACGATAATTTCTCTCTTCATGATGATGAGGAACTTTCTCTTCATTGACTTGATGATCTTTTGACATGGATCTGAACCCAACATCCAACAAGGATATAGCTCCTGCACAAAACCTCCACAAATTAATCACCACCAATACAATTTCAAACATTAAACTGCCTGCCTTCAACTAAGATGATTATGATACGTGGGCATTGAGATGGAACATTATCTTGAGTTTATAGATAATGGGTCTGGAAAGTGATTCAGAATGGGGAACTAAGAAGCGAGTCACAAAAGGTAAAGATGGTGTTTACAGGGTTCTTCCCCAACCACACAGGATTAACGGTTGCTGTTGAGAACGAAAGGAAAGCATGAAAACCACTATTGTTAATGGGGGGGGGGGGTGTGGGGTTTTTTTTTTTTCCCCAAAAAGATCATCTCAGACGTTTTCATGGCATGGATGATGCCAAAGAGATTTGGGCAGCCATCAAGACAAGGTTTGGTGGCAATGCGAACTCAAAGAAAATGCAAAAAGCTGTTTTGAAACAACAGTTTGAGGCATTTACAATCACGTCTAAGGAAAGCTTGGAGAAAGGGTATGATAGGTTCCAAAAACTCCTATCACAGCTGGATGCCCTTGGTGCTGGTGTGTCAGATGAAGATGCAAATCACAAGTTTTTGAGGTCCCTTCCACCTGCATGGGACAGTTTAGCCATGACAATGAGAACGAAGAAGAATATTGACACACTGTCAATAGATGATTTATACAATAATCTGAGTGTCTTTGAACAAGACATCCAAAAGACATCATCTTCTTCCCAGGCATCTGAGAATGTGGCTTTTCTATCACAAGCCAAAGCCTCTTCAAGCAAGCATAAGCCAAGCCACAGCTCAGGAAGTTATAGGTTTTTTTTTTTTTTTTTTTTTTCTTTTATACCACTTCTCTTCCAAAGCAAAACAAACTGCTACTCCTGTCTTTGCATGATGAAGTTATCCATTCTTTCTAGCCAACAAATGCTGATGTGTGGATTTGATTACATGATGACCAAGATCATGATTGATGATCTGGATTTGGAAGAGATGGAAAATCTATTGGCAGATTGCTATGACTGCTATCAAGATTAAGAAGTTCTACAAGAAGACAGGCAGAAGGCCAAGAGTGGATGGAAAAATGCATGTGGCATTTGATAAGAGAAAAGTTGAGTGTTTCAATTGCCACATTATGAGCGCATTTTGCTAGGGAGTGCCATTTTATAAGGGTACAAATAGAAAGGTAACAGGCTAGGAAGCGGTAAAAGGTCAGATTTACATGCAGTGCAAATTGAAAGGATGCTTTGCTGAACCATTGCATGAAGGTCAGATTCAATTGGGTAGGAGCAGACTGAAGATGAGGAACTCAATCATGTTCTAATGGATTTACTGTGATTTATGAGGTATCAAAGTGCTTAAAATTGTGTTTAGATCATTTAATGTCTCTTCAAGCTAAGTTTGATGAATTTGCAATCTGAATTTGGTGGACCAAGAGCTGCCCTTAGTTGCACATAAGTTAGCTGTTAAGAAGTTAGATTCTCAGCTTAAAGCCTCCCACAAACTGCATTTCCTTTAAATGGAAAACAATTAAATTTTCAAAGCTAATCATAAATTTTAAAAAAGATGATAAAAGCTGAAAAAAAGTATAGAAGAATAGGAATGAAAGTGTCAAAGACAAAGATGCTTTACAAAATTTGTTGATTCTTGGTTTGCATTTTAAAAATCATTGAAGCTTATTGTATTATGGGATGAGCTCAATTGTTAAGCTAGGTTTAGGACATAGCATAAAGTCAAATGCTGAAGTCCTAGGATATGAGGAAGAGATGAGTAGAGGTATTTTTGTTCTTAGGGAAACAGATGAAGGATATTATGATATCCCACTTTACAGCAGATTCAAACAGGTAGAATACAAAGGTGTCCCCCCTCCTATTTGTGGTTATTATACCCCTAGGGCACAGGGGACATAGAGGATTTTTATATGTGTATGGTAAACAATGGACTCAACTCAATCTTCCTAGTCCTTACAGTGTCTATTGCTAGTTCCATTGTTTTCTCCACCTAGTCCATCCAATGACAGTGATGGGGAACTTGGAGCTGTGTCAAATGATAGTTCCACTCATTACTCAACCTGTCAATCCAATGACAGTGATGGGGAGCTAGGAACTAGTAATGCCCCATTAGTCAAGGATGAACCTTTCTTTATTTTTCCCCCTTATACCTTCTAGTGAGCAGGTCTTCTATTACCATCCAAAAGATCAATCACAAGTGCCTACAACCCCACAACCTGCTATGACCATATGTTTTGCACCTAGCAATGAAAACCCCTAGGCAAACCAATTAGGGACACAGAGACTTCCTTCACTATCCTTCATATAAAAGACATAATTGGAATCAAAGAATGGAAAGAGAATTAGGTGCAGGATATTCTTTTGTAAGAAAACCATGTTTTGTGTGTGGAAGTCTTAGTCACTTGATTAAGGATTGTGACTATTATGAGAAAAGTGGCAAAGGGAAGCTGCTTTTTAAGAGCATAAGGGTGGTTTCATGCTAATGTTAGGCAAAGCGACCACCAAGCCTGGGACTAAACTCTAACAGGGTGGAATAAAGCAAACAATTCACTCCCAGACATGTACAAATAAACAACATTAAACCCAACCTTAGGTACTGCTAGCAAAAACTATAAAACTGGTAGGGTAAATGTTAATACTGGTCATGGAAATGTTAGTTCTGGTAGTATGCATGTTAATTCTGGCACTCAATTTAAGTCTGGTGCTTCTAGATTTAATACTGGCAAGCAAAATGTTAATTCTGGTAGAATGTATGTTAATTCTGGCACTCAAAATAAGTCTGGTAGTTCTAGAGTTAATACTGGCAAACAAAGGTTATATGCTAGAGTAAATAGTGCCAGTTTATCAAACCAGACTTTCAAAGGTGAATTCATTAAAAGTCCAAAGAAAATGTTTTTCCAAACAAGTTCACCTGTAAATAGACCCTTTTCCAAGGAATACAGATACAGTCAAATATATATGATGTGAAGGGCAAAATGGGTATTTGATGTTAAGACCTAGCAGTTGTGTTTGGAGAAAAAACAACACCACTCTCCAATACCAATAGGTGGACCAACCCCTGATTTCATATGTTAAGTTGCTAAAGGTCCTCAAGGCAGACCCAGCCTGTGAGGCGTGGGTACCAAAGAGAAACTAATCTCTTTTTGTATGTGCAGGATCATCCACTGAAGCATATGGAGCATAGAGGTATTTTTGATAGTGATGTTTGGGCACATGACTGGTAACAGGGCCCATTCTTGAAGGATTATTCAAGATCTATCCAAAGTGGGATCTGTTACTTTTGGAGGAAGTAAAGGAAGTATCAGTGGAAAAGGTTACAATTAGTTCTAGGAATTTCGTTTTTGATTGATGTAGGCTTTTTGTGAAAGAACTTGGACATTTTAACTTATTCTCCATATCTCAAGATAATGTGATAAAAAGCTAAATGTACTTTTTACTGAAAAAGAGTGTTTTGTGGTGTCCTCTGACTTCAAGATGCCTGATGAAAATCAGGTTCTTCTTAAAGTTCCTAGGCAACACAACATGTATACTTTTGATATGAAAAATGTTGATTCTTCAAAAGGATACACTTGTTTATTAGCAAAAGCCTCATCTAATGAAGCTAAATGGCACAAGGAGGGTAGGTCCCTCTATTTCAAAAACTTAAAATAATCTTGTAATGGGATAATTGTTAGGAGGGTTACCTTCCAAGAGTTTCCAAAATGACCACACTTGTGTTGCTTGTCAGAAGGGAAAGCAACACAAGGCCTCCTGTAAGGCCAAGATTGATAGATATGTGACCCACCCATTACATACCTTGCATATGGATTTATTTGGACCAACTTCTGTGAGGAGTATCAACCATGCAAGTTACTGTCTAGTGATTACTGATGACTGTTCAAGGTTTTGTTGGGTTTTCTTTCTAGCCAAAAAGGATGAGACAAGTGGCATCCTTAAGACTTTTATAAGACAGATAGAAAACCAACTTAATCAAAAAGTAAAAATCATTAGATCAGATAATGGGACAGAATTTAAAAACAGGGTTATGCTTTAAGTTTCTGTGGGCAATGGGTATTAAAAAAACAGGAGTTTAGTAATGCAAGAACTCCTCAGCAAAATGGGGTTGCTGAGAGAATGAATAGGACCCTAATAGAGGCTGCTAGGACTATGCTAGCTGACTCACACTTACCTACCACTTTTTGGGCAGAAGCAGTTAATACTGCTTGCTATACCTTCAACAGGGTAAGAGTGACCAAGCCTCAAAACAAAACTCCTTATGAGCTTTTGTTTGGCCACAAACCAATCCTTAGCTACATAAGACCATTTGGGTGCCATGTTACAATTCTAAACTCTTAGCCTACCCCTGTCATTATCTCCTAGGAACGGTTTGATGGAAAATCTGATGAGGTTTTCTGTTGTTTCTCTGTCAATAGTAAAGGCCTTTAGGTTTATAAGTTTTCACCAAAAGGTTGAAGTAAACCTTCTGTCAAATTTCTTGAGGAAAAAACCCAATGTACAGGGAATAGGCCATAGGTGGAAGTTTGATTAGGGACTATCTTACAGACTCTATGAACTATATACTGTCTCGTTTGCATTATAAGCTAAACCCATGCAGGTTCAAAGGAAGTTCATTGATATTGATCGTGCAAACTGAGGAGGACTGCAGACCTAATGGTGGTTTCTTTTACATCTCTTTATGAAAAGATTGCCACAAAGAAGACACACTCCCCGAGGCAGCCAATCTCTCTACACCAATATCCAGAGTCTGCTGATGACATTAGGACTTTTAGAAAGAATGGGTATGCTCTTGCTTGAAGCACTTTAGGACAGTACCCTACAACAGTACCTACCAGTACTAATCCTGTGGCTAATACTGGTGTTCAACTTATTACTGCTTTTGTAGGAGGTTACTACTGGCAATGCTGAAGCTATCTCTCCTAGTGCTGATCATGAAGAAGAAGTCTTCTCTGATGCAGATGATGATGACATGCCTGAAATAAGGATTTATGATAAATCAAGTGAAGGTATCTTTGACAAGGCTTCTTATGATGATGATGGGATTATTACTGATTTCAACAATCTACCAGATGAGGTAGATGTTCCTACAAATCCCACTCTAAGGATTCACAATGCTCATCCTCAAAGTCAAATTCTTGGAGATCCCAATACACCTGTTCAGACTAGAAGCTCTCTCAAGAAAATCACTGAGGCTCATGCTCTAGTGAGCTACATACAAGCACACCAAAGAAGCAATCATAAAGATCAACAACATTGTCTTTTTGCTTGCTTTTTATCTCAATTTGAACCAAGGAAAGTCTCAGAAGCCCTTGAAGATGGAAGCTGGGTTGAAGCTATGCAGGAAGAACTGTTGCAGTTCAAGCTTCAACAAGTATGGGTTTTGGTTGATTTACCCAATGGTGCTAAGGTGATAGGTACTAAATGGGTATACAGGAACAAAAAGGATGAGCGGGGAGTAGTTGTCAGAAACAAAGCAAGGCTGGTAGCTCAAGGTCATAGACAAGAAGAAGGGATTGATTATGATGAGGTTTTTGCACCTGTAGCAAGAATTGAAGCTATCAGGTTGTTTTTAGCCTTTGCCTCATTTATGGGGTTCATAGTCTATCAAATGGATGTTAAAAGTGCTTTTCTGTATGGCACTATTGATGAAGAGGTCTATGTCTCACAACCTCCTGGTTTTGTTGATCCTGATCATCCTACAAAGGTTTATAAGGTGGTCAAAGCCTTGTATGGATTGCACCAAGCCCCTAGAGCTTGGTATGCTACTCTGTCAACATTCCTAGAGAAGCATGGATACAAGAGGGGAACCATTGACAAGACTTTATTCATTAGAAGAAACAAGAAGGATATCATGTTGGTTCAAGTGTATGTTGATGATATCATTTTTGGGTCTACTGCGGGTCTCACCAACACGATCTGGTTTGTATGAGTTTGAAGCTTGATGCAAAGCAGATTTCAATTGATTTCCATGGGTGAACTTACAATTTTCTTAGGTCTACAAGTACAAGCAGAACAAGGAGAGAATCTCATATCTCAAGACAAGTAATGAAGCTGAGATACTCAAGAAATTTGATCTTGTAAAGTCAAAGCTGCCATCACTCCCATGAAGGGGGGGTGGGGGCTAGGGGGGTGGGGAGGAAGGGGGATGGGGGGGAGGGGGTGGGGGGGGGGGGGGGGGTGAAGGGTGGGGGTGGGGTAGGGGGTGGAGAACCGAAGTTACCTTGACAAAGGTGCGATGAGTAAGCTTTTGAGACTGTAGCGATGTACACTGTACAGATACTATTATAGGTTCCCGCATGTACTAACTGCTTCTAGACTGTATTATGATACTGCAGTATGATGTTTGTTCACGTTTCAGGTCACTCCAAGAGACAAAAACTCATCTCAATGCTGTCCAAGAGATCTTCAAGTATCATCGAAGGGCAAACCAAACTTTGGGATTATGGTAACCTAGGGATATCCCCCCTTCATTTTGGAAGCATTCATCTGATAGTGACTATGGTGGTTCCAACCTTGACAGTGAAATCCACAACAGGTGGTTTGTCAATTATAATTGTCAAAAGACATTATCTCATGAGGCATGTAAAAACAGACTATTGCAGCCACTCAACAACTAAGCTGAATATGTAGCTTGCTGCAAATTGCCTGTGGACAAGTGTGGTGGGTTCAAATCATTGTTGAGACTATGGTTTCAATTCATGCATACCAAAATCCACATTGATAATGAAAGCACAAGCTGACATTGATGAATAACCCAGTCTAATCATTCCAAGACACAAACACATTGAGATTTCGTCACCACTGTCACAGAATTGTTCGAGAAGAAGCTCATAATGATGGTGGAGGAAAAATCACACAACCTTAAATGTAATCTGACTTTGTTGACCAGAAACCTTTTGACGGACCCTGGTTCAAGTCTCTCAACGTGGTTAGCATTGACATGAATTCAACCCATACGCTACATTAAGGGGAGGAAAAACATGTAGAATTTAATGTACAGTATAGTTTAGAATTAATCCTGGTACGTATAAACATTAATACCTAGTAATAAGTAAGAATTAATTATGGTAGATAATTTAGGATTAAGTTCTGGTAATATGAGTGATTTAATACTGGTAGCTATAGTATTAAGTCCTGCTAGCTGTAAGAAGTTAAAACTGGTAACCACTTAATACTGGTAGTTAAGCATTAAGTCTGGTAGGTATCTTAGGTTAATTCTGCTAAGTATAAGTTAAATTAGAATTGCCTTTCTTGTTTAGACTAACTTTGCAGGTACTACTTGGAGTTGGAAAGGGTGATACAGGATCAACTTGCACATGGAAAAGGACATGCCAGTTGTCACTTGCTAATTGGATGCAAATTTGAGTTTTTAAGAATTATGTTGTGGTCAACTTGCTGTAAATATAATTAAAACTGGTTTGAAAATAAGTTTAACGTCTGGTGAGTCAATATTAATACTGGTGAATAATTTAAGTCTGGTAGTGCACAAGTTTAAGACTGGTCCTTTCACTTATATTGATTGAAAGCTAAAAACTTTTTTATTTTATTCAAACCATAACCGTTGAAGATCTTATTAGCCGCCTAAAACTCTGATAAGAGTACTTATATAGGATAAATAATTTCTCTTTCATCCTTATCACTATATTAACCCTATTATCTTTTTTCTCCAAACGCAAAACAGTAAAAGATTCTCACTACCCGACCTAATCTTTCAAATCGTCCCATCACCAGACTACTATTTAACAGATTCAAACATTAATGTCACCCAAAATCTTTCAATGGCGCAACTCAAGTATTGTGATAAGCACAATCAAGTGGGTTTCTTATTCAAACCTACTGAGAGTGCTGGTTACACAGAGATAGTGGATTTCCTCAGAAGCTCAAAATTGAGGTATGCTCTCACTAACAATCCACCTATCTACGATTCCCTTGTCAAGCAGTTTTGGCAGACTGCAACTGCTAGAACACTTGCAGATGGGACTCAACAACTTAATGCAACCATAGATTCTATGAATCATTAACAATCACTGAAGAGTGCTGTTAGAGGCAGACACCAATTTTAGCAGATGCTTCAGGGATTAACATGTTGCAAAATGAAGAGATTTTTGCAGGTTTACAAAATATTGGGTATGTAAATGACAGAACTTTTACATTTTGGAAAAGTCATTTTACACCTCAATGGAGATTTTTGATCCATCACATTCTTCATTGTATAAGCTCCAAAAGTGGAGGATGGGATCAGGATTATGGTAGTAACATTGCGCCACTGCTTTGATCTTCTTTCCACAGGACGAGACGTTTTTAACTTTTCAAAACTTATCTTTGATGGAATGATCTCCAATTTAAAAAGCAAATCAAAGTTTTTAATGTACCCTCGTTTTCTTCAAATGATTTTGAATGTACAAACTGAAAACAAAAACCTTTTTGTCCCTGTATTATTAACCAAAAAGATTTTTGGAAATATGAAAAGAAGTTTTCAAGGGATACATAGACCATTGTTGCCTGCTATGCTAACCATTGATGCAGGTCAATCTCAACCAAGTGCTGCTCCAACACCATCTCAGCCTGTACCAACTCCCTCATCATCTCATGTACAAATACCACCTATAACATCAACTCCTCCACCTTTAACACAATCACCTCCAACACTTACTCAACATGTACAATCTTCATCACCACCCCCAGGATTATCCCACAGTTTGATTTTAAGAAACCCTAATTTTATAATTAGGGCAACTTCAATCAAATGCGGTGAAATCGTTTAATTCCTTTAGGATTCGAGTTGATTAGGTGAAGAAAATCAAGATTTTAGTTATACCTTCGAGATGAAACGGAGTGAGTCAGCTAGATTGATGTGATTCGAGTGGAAAGTGTTTGTGTGTGTGTTTGAGTGTGTTTGAAGTGTGTGTTTGAGGTAGCTCAGTGAACAGTGAATGGGGAACGGGTGGGTTGGTAGGTAGAGTTAAAAAACCAATGTTTATCTGTGACATATTTGGCCCCTCATCTTAATACTACTTATTAATCTTGCAAATTAGGTTTTATAAGTATAATTCAAGTTAACAAATAGCTCACTTGGTCCTAATGTTATATACTTCATACCTATGGACAAAATTTGCAAACCACACCCTAAAGGCATTAAACAAGTAACACATAAAGCACACACGAGTTAAACATAATTAACTTTCTTCTATTACGTTATTACGTTATCGTTTGAAAATCTTTTTCCCTTTTTACAGCTCATTTGATCATGACAAAGAAATTTGACATTCTCTCCCCCTCAAACAATGATCCGTTTTCTATTGAAAGAACTGTAGACATTGTTTGAGAAGTCAAATGTATCTTGAAAATTATTTTCAGATGATGGAATGATTTTGTATGTGTCCAAAACAAACAACACCAAGATAAATACGATTTCTCTTTATTTCATTCACATGATGCACTGAAACGTAACTTATGGTATAGGAAGCACGGGTGTGATGCAAGTAATCCCAAGCCATTGCATGGTCATAAAGTAGACCATGCCCGAGAATAAATTCCCGTTGTTAGGAACAACTGTCTTTTAGACGACATGTTTTCCTCAAGGAGAAAAGCGGGTTACTATCTGAAATAATAGCAAACCATTTGGCATGTTTTGAAAAACATTTGGGAACTTTGTGAAACTTCATTTACAGGCTTGTATCATTGGTTAAATGAATTTCTAAGACGTAAACTGTTATCGATTTCAGAAGACCTTGCCATTGTAAACTCTTTTTGAATTTTTCCATTTTTTAATTTTGTATTTTGTTTTTGAAAAGTTTATATAAAAGAAAATCTTTTTGGTTTTTCTGATTTTATATTTTTCTCTTTGTTTTTATAAAATTTTATAAAAAATAAAAATTAAAAAATCTTTTTGTGTTTTTCTGATTTTAAGTATTTACTTATTATACAGGATATTTGATTTAGGGTTACCACCCCTATTATCAACTTCAATCTGCCAAATTGTTTCAGAGTATCGGCGTAAAACTTGCCATTCCCAGCTTTGTTGATTAAGAAATTAAATTCTTTCTCGGCCAAGAGCTTTCGTGAAGATGTCGCCAATTGATATTCGTGAATGGACAAATAAAGTTCGATCACACCATTCTCAACATGCTCCTTGATGAAGTGAAACCTGATGTCTATATGCTTGGATCTGGAATGTTGAACGTTGTTGCAGCATAAGGCAATAGCGCTTTTGTTATCACAGTACATTGGAATTTTATTGAATCCAAAGCCATAGTCGGTAAGTTGTGATCTCATCCAAAGGACTTGAGCACAACAACCGGACAAAGCAATATATTCAGCTTCGTACATGGATATCGCCGTTTATTAGGCTTTTCTGCCTTTTTAGACGACCAGTTACAAGTCTATAACCCAAAAGTTGTATACTGCCAGATGTACTACGGCGTGTCTTTGTCAACCAGCACATGTGCATCTGCAAATGATGTTAGTGCAAAAGGAAGAATCCTTCGGATACCAAAGACCCCGATGTACGGTTCCTTTTAGATATCGAAAGATCCTTTTTACTGCATTTAAGTGCTTTTCGGTAGGCCGAGCCTGATACCGGGCACACATGCATATAGCAAATTGTAGGTCAGGTCTACTGGCTGTAAGATAAAGGAGGGTGCCAATCATACCACGATAGTGTGATGGATCTACAGCTTTCCCTTCTTTATCCATTCTCCACCATGGGAGTATCCACTGGGTCACAAGATTCATAGCCATATTTTTTAAGTGATTCAAGAGCATATTTAGATTGGTTTATGAAGATGCCTCTGGGACTTTGAGAAATCTGTAGTCCTAAGAAAAATGAGATTTTTCCCATCATCGACATCTTGAATTTTGAACACATTATTTTAGCAAATAGATCACACAGTTCAGGTGTAGAGGCAGCAAAGATAATATCATCGACATAGATTTGTACCAGAATTAGGTCGTTGCCTTCTCTACGGATGAACAAAGTTGGATCCACTGAGCCTTTGGAGAAGTCATTGGATATCAGGAATGAAGACAACATATCATACCACGCGCGTGGAGCTTGTTTCAACCCATAAAGAGCTTTCTTAAGCTTGTACACGTGGTTAGGTTTGTCTGGATCCACAAATCCGTCCGGTTGGCTAACATAAACTTCTTCTCGCAGATTACCATTCAGAAACGCAGTCTTCACATCCATTTGGTAGATGACCATGTTCATGTGAGCAGCAAATGCCAGAAAAATTCGAATAGCCTCTAATCTTGCAACCGGAGCGAATGACTCTTCGAAATCAATACCCTCTTCTTGACGATAACCACGAGCAACCAACCGAGCCTTATTCTTCAGAATACCTCCTAACTCATCAAGTTTCACCTTATAGATCCACTTAAGAGAGATGACAAATGCTTTGTCAGGAGGAGGAACAAGTTCCCAAACCTCCAGACGTTCAAATTCATGGAGTTCCTCTTGCATAGCTTCAATCCAACATGCTTGGGTTAATGCTTCTTTGTAGTTCTTGGGTTCAACTGAAGTTAGGAAGGCATCATAGTAACAGAATAGGGCTTGTTCATGAAGTTGGAGTCGTGTGGAAACTGGTCTGTCAAGAGCACCGATTATATTCTCAAGTGGGTGATCCTTTGTCCATTTGCTAGTGTGTTCAGAAACTTGGTGATCGGGATGCACAATTTTATGAATAACGTCTGATGAAGATTGATCAGAAGAAACTTCTGGAATTGGAATGCCGAAGTACGGATCATTACCCATGTGTGCAACTTCAATATCATGATTATCTTCTTCAACATCATGAGAAAAGATGGGTGTTGGAGTTTCTGGTGTTGTATGAGAGTTACTAGGTGATGGTGCATCTTGATCAACTGTAGTTGAGGAAGGTGAACCAGTTGATACAGCATGTTCCGGTGCAACTGCGTCTGGAATAGGAGCAATGACTTCTGGTGCATGTACATCAACATTAGGTGACTCATCAAACATTGGTTGAAACAGCAAATCCCAGTCAGATCTCGTTGGTGGTACAAATGGTGTTGAAGGAGAAGGATTTGGCACGAGTCCTGAACTGAGTGATACAGGAGTCATTTCATGAAGCGCGGGTCCTGAACTGCTGTGTTCAGAAGCCATCGCAGTCAGCTCATCAAAATCAACGTGAATGGTTTCAATAATTCGTCTTGTACGTCGGTTGTAAATCCGGAAAGCTTTCTTTGTGGGGGGGTGCATATCCAATAAAAATACCAATATCAGCCTTTGGTTGTAACTTGCCCAAATTCTCACTATCATTCGTTGGGTAGCAAAGTGCGCCAAACACATGTAGATACGATAGATTGGGAGGTTTGTCGTGTAAAAGCTCATATGGTGTTTTACCGTGACGACGACGTATCATGGAACGATTTTGGGTATAACAGGCTGTGGCAACCGCTTCGGCCCATAGAAATAAAGGAGCTTTTGCATAAATTAACATAGTGCGTGCTGCTTTGATTAGCGTACGATTTCGTCTTTCAACAACACCATTTTGATGTGGAGAGCGTGCAACTGATGTTTCATGAGATATGCCAACCTTCTCATAATATTCACGCAATGTCTGGTTAACAAACTCAGTTCCATTATCTGTTCTGATGCGTCGGACGGTTTCCTTAAGTCGTACTTGGATCATCTTCAAAAAGTTGATATCACCCATGTAAATCGAGAGTAGTCGTCGACAATAACGAGGATGTACTTCTTTCCATTGACACTCGCGACACGCATTGGCCTATGATAGGTGTAAAATACACATATCCGTTTGTACCTAAAATAACCCAAATAAACCCAAAACAGACCAAAAATGGCAAAAA